>BGPR01002336.1:82210-97017 GCA_013235015.1 Araneus ventricosus
TATGTTTTCCAGACAACAAGTTGTGCATTTTCGGAGAAGGCCTAATTTCTCTTTGCCTGCATAGTACAAGAGAACCTTATTTTTCACCCTAAAACTTAATAACTCCAGCAAATATTTAGATCCAAACAACTTTTCATTCCACGGTACCTAATGGAAGAAATAATTCAATTCGAGGCGAAAAAGCAAGAGGAACCTTCATTTTATCTTGAGCCGAGATAAACGACATTGGAAGACTGCCTGGATTCTCCCGCCGTTCGTAAACAAGTCAATGCCAAGTGCTCTGTGTCACCTACCTCAGGTGATTTGTGTGCAGAAGGGATAACAACACGCCCTTTTGTTTTGCACGTTCTTCTACTTCTTTCTCCTTCTTCTTTATTCTTTATCTTTTATTTTGGTTCAGGTGAAATGCCAATATTTTACAATTCCGTTTCTTCAGGTTTAATTGTCTTCGGGAGGAAGAGATACGGTTACAGCAGTGAGTGGTGAGGAATGAAAAATTGTTTCGAGGTTCGGAGATGGAGAGATTGAGTTAGTTATTTGAGGTTAGAGTTTGTTTGATGAACCCCCTGTGGGGTTTGAAAGAATCGATCCATCTCTTTGATTGTTCGTAGGCGTGAATTGTTCGAAAAGTTTATTCTAACCTTGATTGAAATAAATTACATCGAGTAAGAATTACTTAAACTTTGCTACCCTTTTAACCGTGATTTGATTTCCAAAAAAGTTTTTTTACGCTTCTATTAATTCCATTTGCTACAATAACGTGTCCTGTTTAGAAGTTACACAAAGGCTATAATAAGACAGACTTCGCAATTTTGTATCTTGGTCAGTCAGAAAATGAGGCGATCCCTGAAACAACGCCCTTCTCTATTAGCACAGAAAATGGCCAATATTACACTGGAATATTGTAGAATGTATGTGAGGAACTTCTGTGAATGTAAATGGATAGAAAAAATGCCATAATAACTGTGGCAACTTGGCTACAATGGAAGAATAGAAGGAAATAGAAATGTCATCTCCACCCCCGAAGAGATTCACTTCATATTCCTACTGACCCTACTCCCAAGCGAGTGTAGATTTTGCTCTAATCCATGTAATGTTTTCATTTTCTGTTTTGTCGTAGTGGTGTTTATGTGTGTTGTGAATAAATCATAAAAGGACAAACTGGATTATCATTGAATTTGGATAAAAAATCACACACATGAGAAACCGTTACAATATCGAAGGATTTTGAAATTAGCGAACTTGGCGACTTCTGAAGAAATAATGACATCAAGTTTAAAATTTTTAATTTTCCGAATAATATCAAAAACGTTACTTGAAACAACGAAAATACTTCCGAAGGACGAGTTAAATGATTTAGATTATTTCCAGCTTTTTTTTAAAAAAAGAACAAAATCGCGTTATTTGATACCCAGGGAGTCCAGTCTGCAGTATTCAAATCTTCCTGGGCGTACTATCTATGTTTGACGATATTTCCTTTCTAATACTCTTCAAACTTCTACCAAACCGTCATAAAACCGTTTGACCAACGACGACAGATTTAATGGTCATCAAACCTACCGTGTTTTTCCGAAAATAAGTCCTCGTCGTCTTCTAATTTTTTTTCTCCAAAAGACGCATTAGGGCTCATTTTCAGGACATGGCTTATTTTTTCATGAACAAGTAACATCTAATCAAATGAAAGAATCACATTTATTTTCTATGTATTCATGCATACAAATTTACATTTATTCAAATACAGCCATATCAACTTCTGGCACGTCTTCATAAAGCCATTGCAAGGGCAAATGCTTGAACATCAGCCTTGTGAGCAACAAAAACTTTTACTCTTCTGTCATCGATCTATTCACAGATTATGTCTTCCAACTCAGGAAATAATGGTTGGCAGGAGTGGCGTTAGAGTTTACCTGACGAGGGGGGCACGACATGCTGTACGGGAGTGACGAGTGTAATGAAATTGGTCTCAAATTTTCGCCAGATCTTTATTTATCAACTAGTTGAATACCCCGTACAAAAATTTTCCCCGATGGGGGACACAGCATCCCCGACAGCGGGCCCTGGCCCCCCAGTCCCCCCTCTGGCGCCACCCCTGATGGTTACAGACCTGATTCTCTAAGGTGGAAGTAGAGCTCCATTTTTGTTTCTAACTCATTTGTCATTTTACTTGAATTAAATCAGTTACAAGTCAGTCATGTTTTCGGCATTTCAATCGCTTAAGATATTTCAACTGGATTATCGCGATACCAAGAAATGACGCATGGCTCAATTGTTGAAAGTTGCATTTTCGTTCTCTTCGAAACGTTTCCATCCAGTTAATACATCTATAAAACACATTATTCGTTAATATTTCGATTTCTGGCCTGAGTCGAAAGAACGTCATCGTTTAGGATTGCAAATGAAAACTATAAAAGTTCGTTACGAATTAGTTTCTGTGAACCTGACACGTGTAAGATTCTAGCCCTTAATTACCCGTATAAAGTTCAACTTTGCTTGCGACAGATGTCATATTAGCGTGTTAAAGTGAAATTTTCGTGACTAAATAAATAAATTTGAATTTCTTTTGCGAAGAAAGAAATGTGCCGATTACCTGAAGCGGTAAAAGCAGAAGACATGGTTTAACGCAATGGAAATTTCCGCCATTTTCCTTGTTCCTCGAATTTTTGTATTTCGGGATTGCCTCAACAATAAATGCGAGGAAAAACTAAAAATGTCACGAGTGTTCAGTGATAATGAATTGGACATTTTAATGTAATGCTTTCAACGCGTGTTTCTTGTCACGTGCAAGCAGACGATTTCTTCTCAATATTTATATATTTTTTTAATTTTTATTCCTGCAAAATGAGAAATGTGAATGTAGTAATATTGATTAATGCATTATTTGCAGTTAATTACATATTTCCGTTTTGGCAATGAATAATTAAATTGAATTTCGTTAAAGATAATCCCATTTCAGGAGGAAATTTATTGTAAAATTCCTTAAAGGTTTTATGAATTAAAAAAAATAGAGGAGATTCCAACCACTAGTTTGAAATATCGTGGCTTGATAATTTTTTAGGTTTTATTCGTCTTCGTCTGGTTTGATTACATCAGCCGTTGCATTTTGTGCGTAACGATTTTTACATCATGTAAGTTAGAGAAAAAATGCCAGCATGCCTAAAAACATTCTCTTGTTAATAAAAGTGAAAATGATAATCCTGCTTTGAAATTTATACACAAACGAAGCAATTTTTTTATCATAACGTTAACATTGGCAAAAACACGCTAGTGGAAGATTTGGTGAAGAAATAACATTGTTGTGAATTGCATAAAACAATAAAAGGCTTTGCTACAAATTGTAGTTAAAATTAATTTTTAAAAATTTATTAAAATTAGAGAAAAAATTGCACGAAAAGAAAATTGGTATATCTGAAGAGTTAATTTTTTGAATTTTAAGGTAGTGTAAAAAAGGCTTTTGTGTGGTAATATGTTCCGAAGTTACTGCGAAAAAACGTTAAAATTTCGATTGATTCTTACTTAATTAAAATTTTGAAAAACCATTTTCTAGTCAGCACCTACTACCCAAGAAATAACTACGTGCGAAAATTTGGTAGCTTTGGAACAGTGCATCCTGTGCGTAACGATTTTCGTATCGCTCAATTTACAGATAGTAGACCAATGGTAAAAAATATCTGACTGAAATAAAAAAGTCAAGAACATATATTATATTTTCTTTCGACTAAATTAGAATTGCATTAAATACAATTGCAACTTCATTACAATAAAATGAAATCTATTGTCGCAACGAATGTCGCAGATGTCTTGCTTTATTTCACGGAGAGTGATTTTTTTAATTAAAAGCATTTTAATAAGAAAAAATATATAAAAATGATTTCCCAGAACAATAATAGTTTTAATCAAAACGACGAAAAGCAATTTATTTAAATTGAATTTAAATTAACAGTACTGGGTTAATAGCTCTTTATGTCCTTTAGAAGTACAAGTGAAAATAATCTATTAAATCCAAAAAAAGAGAATTTATTTCGTTAGAAAAATCGTTTGCTTAAAAGCATTCGAACTAAAAATACATTAATTTTTTTAACGTTTGCGACGAAAGCATTTAATCTTCCTTATCTGTAAAAGAGTAAATTACTGTTCTTATTTAATCTATTACGGTTGCAGTAACTAACTAAAAAATAAAATTGATTCCATTTCTAGAATAATCGGAGAATTTTTTTTCCATGTATAAATAGAAGAATAATTATACAGAGAAGGAGGTGATTATACAGAGAATAATTATCTAGAAATGGAGAAATCCAAGTGATTGTTTATACTAAAGTAAGCAGATGAAAGCTGTTCCACAGTTTGTCCTGAATTGTCAACAGCTGTGCCTGCGTTTTGCAAAAAAAGGCAATCCTATATAATTTAATTTGTTTTTTAAAAAAATAATGGAATTGTGAAAAGCCGACATTTATTGGAGTTTTCATAAATTCGAGGGCTGCAAATGAAAATCTGTAACATTTTAACGTAACGTTTTCAAAATATGGCACATCCAAATGCCTGCCAAGCGGATATTTGCGGGAAAGTGAAAACCTCTTTTATTATTATTTGAGTTAATTTGACACTTTACTTAATATTAATAGCATCCATAAACTAAAATGTACTCACAACTTTTGCTTTCTGAAACTTGCTTTCACCAGCAGTGTTTATATTTTATTCAATCAGGCATTTTTAACTCATAGCATTAATACATTTATCGAGTGCATCGCTTTGGACATTTATCGAGTGCATCGCTTTGGACATTTCTCGAGTGCATCGTTTTGGACATTTATTGAGTGCATCGATTTGGCATTAGGGGATAACGGCCTTTGTTGCTAAAAATCCCATCTCTTCACATTTCAATCAATCAATCAATAGCATTAATATTTTTTAAAAAACACAGAAAGAATGTTTTCGTTCTCAGAAAATTATTTACGGACAAAAATACTTTTTAATCATGAAACATTATAGTATTTGATTTTTTTAAAAAGTGTTCTTGTTGGTATGCTTTGAAATTTTCAAAACAAATTTACCTTACACAGACCGGATTCAGTTAAATAGTTTGGACTATCACCACTTGATTTGGTATTTCTTATGATGGTGCATTTTTAAATGATAAGCAGCAACCTTGGTTAAAATAAAAACTGATTTTTATCTCTATCATCCTCTATTTCATCTTTTTAATTAATATTTATCGTTCCCCAAAAAAGTTTCAAGACATAATAGTCGCAATTTGAAAACACCGATGTTGTGTTTGTGGAAAACCAGAAGATTATTTCGTGTTTTGAATTGAACAAAATTTTAAAATATATTTTCTCATCACAATTAATAGAATATTGCAAGCAAAACATGTTGTTTATCACAAACTTTTGATGAAAGTTTCTGAAAACGAATATGTCAACAGTTATCAGCAATAACTTGCTATTAATATTCCAAATACGATAAATAATGCTAAATTATCCCAAATATTTTATTATTATTCTTTATTTGATGAGCCAAAAAATGTACGAGTATATAAACAATTATACTATTCAAACACATACTTCTAATAAAGAAGTACACAACGTGAACAGTAATAAATAATCTAAAACAAATGAAACCCATTTCATGCATCATACCACACCAAACGATAAATATAATTATGTTCGAATTGCTTAAACTTCCTCACGTATTCCTATAGCTTTGTTTGGTAATTTTTCTAGTAATTTAATACTAAAATATCAATCAGTTTTTCTATTTTTATGCCACCATTTAAATCTGTTATTTGGATGACATTCAATATTTTTTTTCCATTTTTTAACGTCATTTATTTTATTTTATTTTTTTATTTATTCAGTCATTTTATGGGGTAAGCAGCTGACATGAAAAACGATTTTCAAAATACTGGCCAAACTTTAACAGGTGGTAATACGATTCACGTTTTATTCTTTTGCTTTTGGTAAATGGTCGATGGCATCTTCAGGAGTTTCTCCCTTCTGTTTTTTCATAAACTTAAGCAATGGCGCTTTTTTGGTTTAGTTTCGTCTTACATTGAAAATCAAGTACGTATTTTGAATATCTTCCCATTGACCAATTAGGTCCAAAATATTTTAAAGATCTACAGTTTTGCTGTTAAGATCACATATCAAATTTCAGTTGTCTAACTTTTCCGTATCTGAGTTACGCTCAAAAAGTTCAGAAACTTATTGTTGCAAACCTATAATGTCGCTTTCCAGCAGTGTTAGTCTTATGGTTGGAAAGAAACATTTACATAGATTCTATGGAATGCCGGGGAGATGGAAGCCACTGACCCCCTACCTTGGCGACAAACTTGGAGACCATTATAGTGACTTGGCGAGAAATTTGACAACTTCGGGACAAAATTAAGGATCCTGAAAATGCCAGAATTTTCTCGCTTTCTCTATTAGGAGCAAAGTCATGGAGATTCTTCTGGAATTTTCCTGTGACATCAGATCCGGCCGGAAAAGGGTATAAATACTCGGTGGTACTGAATGTCTTTGGAGTGCGAAGGCTTTTTGAATCTCTCTTTGGTGTTTTATCCGCAGAGCTAGTAAGTCGATACTCGCCGAGAGGTATTAAAAGTGCTGTTGCTGTTATTATTAGTAAATTGCTGCCTTAATTGTGTTGCTAATTTGTGCAAGTGGAGTTTTTCTTGTTTCCTGTGTTTTGTGTTTTCCAGAATATTCGTGAATAAAGCGCCTTTTCTCATTATCCTGCTTGGTGGACTGTTTTTACCGTACACACACCGGACAATTTTCGTAATATTAATTTATTACGGAAAAATGAGTACAGATGAAAACTATTTATTTGGTGTTTCCTTCGAAGCAACTATCCTGTGTAACAATGCATTTTTGCCATTGTTCATACAAAAAAGTTGGAAGTCTCTAATTGCTTTCAGTTATATTCATACATGCATCGGAAACAGCAAATACCGAATTGCGGATAAGGATTATTCTGGATTATTTTTGATACTGATTTGTAAATTAAAATTTGAAAAGGCAGTTGAGGGTTACCGGTGGTATCACTTATACCACATTCTTCCCCCGATAGAAGTGGGCACCACTAAGTGTGGATGAGTTGCTCAGGTTTGTAAATGAAGGAACTCGCCCGCCTCGGGGTACAGGAATGGGGGGGGGCGACAGCCCTCCTCCAGTGATAGTACGTACCTCCTACGGGAGGGGTTGGGCCGTGAGGCTGTGTTGGCCATTAGGACCCAACCTCAGTACTCGTCGCTATCGCACGACTGTCATTCAGTGAAAACCCGTGTGCTTTGGCAGGTCGGGGACTGTATTTACGGTTATACCACATTCTAGTTGCACTTTGTTCTGTTTTGAGCCACATACATGGATTTAAAGCTGTTTTTTCTGAGTCGGCGAATAATTATAACAAGTTTCTGAATAGGTGAATAATTAAATAGTATACGCGTGGTACATCAAACTATGTTTCGAATACTTTGCACTGTAAATTCGATACTTTACACTTCATACATGGAGCTACAATTCAAATGCTTTGCACTATAAATTTGATACTTTGTACCTGGTGCATGGAATTATAATTTGAATACTTCGCACTATAAATCTGTTCTGATTCTGTTTCTGAAAAATATTATAAATCTTTATGTTCACTATAAATCTTTCTTCTATAAATCTAGTTCTTTGCACTATAAATCTGTTCTGTTCTGTTTGCAGCCACATACATGGCTTTAAAGATGTTTTTTTTCTGAATCGGAGAATAATTATAAGTTTCTGAATAGGTGAATAATTAAGAACAAGCATTTATAATTCTTCTTCAGTTTAAATAGTATACGCGTGGTACATGAAACTATGTTTCGAATACTTTGCACTGTAAATTCGATACATTACAGTATAAAGAATATAATTCCATTCAAGTTTGAATTACATTGAAGTTTGTATTTGAAGTAATACGATTTGAATACTTTTCATTATAAATTCGACACTTTACACTTGATATATGGAACTATAATTCGAATACCTTGCACTATAAATTCGATACTTTACACTTGATACATGGAGCTACAATTCAAATGCTTTGCACCATAAATTTTATACTTTGTACTTGGTGCATGGAATTATAATTTGAATACTCTGCACTATAAATCTGATACTTAACACATGATACGCGATACTGTAATTCGAAAATCGCTCATGTTTCTTGAATTCTAAAAAATCAGTACTTTAAAAAATATATCTTTTACGACTTACAACTTTTATGATAATTTGAATGAGTTCACTCACCAGGACACTAATTCTTTCAGATAATCATGTGAATAGGATAAAAATAGTAACGTTCAGTTTGGTAACAAGTAAAATGGTAATAGACGAAAGGAAAGAAATTAATACAAATTATATTTTTTCTTGTGTGCATCATATTTGTTCAATGGTTAAATATTTTTTTCACGTTGAAAAAATCATATAATAAATTTCCTTACAGCGGAATGATTTTTTTTGTGCAATATATTTGTTATTATACAACCGCTTTTATCGAAATGAATATGATCGAAACTAAAGTAAAAACAATTACCACCCATGAGATTTATTCTAACATTTCTGAACAGTTAGATACTTTTTTTCGGCATGAAAAAAAGTTTAACATCAAGATATAGATTACAATTTTTAGGTTATAATTAAAAAGAACAAAATGAATTATATTTATAAAGGAAATACTAATTCAGAAATGCGCTATGCATAAATTATATCTTGTTATTATGCTCCAACCAATAAATCCTTGTTTAGTCGTTAGACACTTTACATTCATTTGAAAGGACTGCACCAATTTCCTGCATTTCAAATAAAAATGACTATTGTTCGACATTAAACTTATATTTACGTGTTTGTTTTTATAACTGTAATTACAGCTCCTATTATGTTGTTATTATTATTTCAGTCAATATGCAAAAACATAACAATACCATCAATATATAATTTATCGTTTGAGTAATATTTCGAAACATATCAAGCGACTTTTGGTCAATTTTATTTTATTTTTTATTCATATTTTATAGCCGAATCTAGTTATTTTCTAATTTTTCGTATTCGTTTCTCAATCATTCACTTCAAATTGGAATCTACCAGCATTACAGTCTTCCATCAAAATCCGAAATCGTGTATATTTTTATTTCATTATTACAATTTCTGTAAGAAAAGGGTCAATTCCAGTCATTATCTCGTTTATTTGTTCGATTTCTTTCTTTCGTAATTGCGGGGTTGATTTTTTCGTGGAAGTCGAATGTCTGGGTTTTTGCCTCGTTTATTACGAAAAGGGTCAGTAGTAAACGAGGATATGGAATTTTGAGACATTAATTGACTACGGAATAAAGAGATTTCGAACTGTTTTCTTTTCCAAATGGCATACTTTAGAATCTTATATCGGCTTCTATAAGTTTATTTAATTTGAAAAAAGGACAAAAATGAAATCATTTGTTTTATTCTCTTTATTTTTGTTTTCCATTAAAGCAGATATGCTTCCAAGAATAATATGAAATTTTGAGTTGAGTATGTAATTTTCCTAGTTAACTTCGACGAAATATTTTATTTTGAAGTAAGATTTTAAAAATAAACATCAAATTATTTTGTCTAATATGAAAATAAACAAAGAGGAATACGGAAGTAAACAAGGCACTACCCGGTATTAAATATTATATTTTATTATATATCATTTTAAATTAACCAGAAACCAAAAACTATCAAAATTGAAAAATGCACAATAGCAAATATTTATCTTCTGTGTACTTTCACAAACTAATTCATGGATTTAAACAATTTTTGCATAATATTTAGAGGAATTTGTTTAATATTTCGAAATATATCAAACGATTTCTAATATCAGCTTAATTTTTTATCAGAATTTGTTTTCTTGTAAAATAGAAAAAAGAAAATCAGTTGCACGAGTATTCTAAATATATGCACGATAAATTTGTTTAATATTTAAAAATATACTAAATAATTCTAAAAATTTTTTAATTAAAATTTTTTGCTTGTAAAATAAAAAAAGAAAGTCAATTGAATGAGTATTTTTAACTCCTGCATTGTATATGAGGTAGTGTATTGCTAATGGAATCAATTTACGTGACGTCATAAGCAAACGTAACAGCGCATGCCATCTAACCTCTAACTACACAATCTTTTGATGTACTATGATGCCATGTGCTTTTTACTTTCTCGTATACGAAGTATACAAAGAGAAAGTATTGTAATCGTCAAAAAATTCGAACTCGAGATTTTGACGAATCTTCTCGTTTTAGACCTCCCTGAGTCCGGAAAACACAATTTTGGAATTATGTCTGTCTGTGTGTCTGTATGTCTGTCTGTCTGTGAACACGATAACTCGAAAACTATTAGAGATAAATGGATGAAATTTGGTGTGTAGTCTTTAAACATAATTTGTAGGTTTCTGTCCAATTTTGGACAAAATCCGTCAGCGGGAAGTATGTCTGTCTGTATGTCCGCTGTCATGCGAACGCTATAATTCAAAAACTTGAATAGCTAGATGGATAAAATTTCGTACACAGTTTTATCGTCACGAATGTAGGTCCGTATAAAATTTTGGGCCAAATCCGTCAAAAGGTTGACTATCTGTCGGTCTGTATAAAGCATCTCCAACGCGTCCGCTATCTCCACGCGCATGCGTATTGAACGCAATCTTCTGTGCACTATATTTATTGACTCCTGCTTGGCGCTTTTTTTTCATTCGATTCTCCTTGTGCATGCGTACTTGGTAGCAATCTGTGCACGCGGAAGGATTGCCCTTGAGCCAAGAAAGTGTAGAAATCGGTATTCATTTAATCGGAACGCATCTCTTCGAATTTGATTTTTTACCTAAATATTTTCTGATAGTCATTGGATCCTGGGTTACAATAGGTTCGATTTTTTTTATCCACGCGGGGGGAGGGGAAACAGCACCTTTTTCGAGAAGTATACGAGAAAGTTTAAGGGAGACCACTCCCGCTGGTTTCATGCTGTATGATCCGTAATGGATACCAAAATTAAATTAACACCGAGCTTTTTGACTGTATCACTTGAAAATATATTGACCCCATTCCTGCATTATTTTCGCACACGTTTTGGCACCATATTGTTTCCTTGCCCGTTTGGTAAAGTTGCCTTTGCATATGCGTATGCTTCACTTACCTTTAAAGTCTGCCTAAGACCTTCAGATTCGTTCTGTACAGAACTTTTGGTTTGAAAATAACAAATTCCAATTCGAGTTGCTATTATCATATTCTGCAGTATCAAGTTCCAGTAACCTCAAATGAAACTTTTGTTATTTTCATCATTATTGTTTAAAAAAATATTACATATGGCTTTGTGTTTTTATACACTTATTTGATTTGCTTCATGTTTGTGTTGATGGAATTTGGAAATCTATTTTTTTTTTTACTTACTTCCAGATGAACTAGAGTTTTGAAATTGGTCACACATGTATTTTCGATGACTGTGCTCTATTTTAATATTTTCAGAATTTAATTATCAGTTAAACGATTATTTACATTTAATTTTTATACCATACGCGTGGCGCCACCTGGTAGTGAATGTCAGAAAAATTGATTTCAAAATTCCATAAAATTTTAGAAATTAAAGAAATTAAAGACTAAATCTTAGACAATAATTAAAATAAAAAATATCTATCTTCCATTACACAAATAAAAATGTATTTTTGAAACAAGCTTTGTTCTTTTTTTTCCTTTATCCCATTTCCATTAACAGAAAAAAACAAATAAATCAAATAATATTAAATGAAAATATCTTTTTTTTTTTAAAAAAAAAGAAGTTTGTTTCGATTCGGAATAAACGGTAATTAATAAATATCATAAATAATATCAACTTTTTTTAGCTCATTTCAATTTCTGATAGGATATAAAATCCATCTTGTTTATTTCCTAAAAAGCGAATCAATGTTTTTCATTTTTTTTTTCGAGAAAATTCAGTTGTAAGTGGAATAAAATTATAGTTTGTTAAAAAAAAACAATATTAGAGGGAAAATAACTTATTGGTTCAAATGATCTTATTTGAAGGTATACAACTGAAAAGTTAGGGAATCAACATCAAAACGACGTTATCTCTATAGCACAGTTAGTTGAAAACAACACTTTAAATAAATAAATTTTAAAATGTTTCGATTTTTCTTTTGTTACTATTTTTATAATGTTTCACTTAGTAATAATGCTTCAGTTAACACAGAACTACATTTAATTACTGGAAGTTATCTCCAGAAAAATTCTTATTTATCGTTCCAGAGATTTCTGCTCAATAAAAAAAGCTATAAAACAGAAATGAAACATACACATTCTCATATGATTAAAGAATTATATTTGGTTAAAATCCAGTTTCCATTTAACTAATAATAATAAATAAATATTTCTTCGAAGTTTAGAATGACGCCAATTATAGCGCCGCCATAGTCATCGTTAAATGTAACTTTGCATTTCATCTAACATCTAACTTGCATGCATGCTTTATGTTGTCCAGTGATGTCATACTGTACAGCAACGGATTCCGAGACTACCACTTTTGGACAATTTTACACCGGAAAGGGGTGTCAGGCAATGAGTCATATGAGCGCATTTCCGGAGTTCTTTGTTAGATCACGTTCAGTAAAATGTAAACATAACCCTTCCATTCTTCACTTCCCCCTATTTTGATGAAAATAACTCCACCCGGCGCATGCGCAAAAGCTCGGAGGGTTTCAGAATCCGTTGCTAAACAATACCTTTTTTCTCCTGAGAGATATGTAATGCTTTTTTTTTAGCTTTGTTTGGACTCTTGAGAATACCATATTTTACTCCACAATGTTGAAGGAAATTCCTTATCCTTATTATTAGTTATTAAAAATCATCTGTGTTTGACATTATAGAATTTTATCAAGGAAATTTTTTTTCTGAAATAAAACCCAGTGTTGTCAGTTGGTAACAAACTGTTTTTAAGCCATACTTAAAACAAAATAGGAATTTTTTAAGTATTTTTTCCCATGTTTTATGCAAGAACTGAAAGTCAAACAACATTTTAAAATCAATTTTAAAAAATTGGGCTTTTAAGGGTTAAGAATTCGTTGTGCTGAAGATTCTCCACAAAAATTTGTCTAACATCTGCATTAAATGAGTTCTTTATCATTAATTTATCATAATCCTCACTTGAGTAGGGAAAATTGGGGTAAAACCGGATATCTAAGGTTCGAAGGCCTGTTGGATCTAAAATATTCGACACAGAACTTGTCAAATTTTATTAAAATATTCATTTTTTATAGGAGTACAATATATCTTTCCAGAAAAATCAAAGTTTCATTACTTATCTTATCAATGATTTTTTTTTTATAAAAAAAAGTCAAACTATCCGATTTTACCCCACGAGTAAGATAAAACCAGGTACAAATGTTAACGTTATGGGAAATTAGGAAAATTCGATTTTCAGTGGAAAAGTTGCAATCATTTTTATTTTATATACAATTTAAGAATACTAGCTACAAAATTCACATGTAAAGCAGTTGTCTTCTTCCTCCGCGCCACTGTAGCTTTCGTGGGCACAGCTAAGACAGTTTTTACATTGAATTAACCCTTCTTCTTTATTTAAATTAGAAAATACATCATTAGAATATAAACAATCAACGTCCGATGTGTTTTTATCGTCTTAATCTTACGCCAGTTGGAGTACCCGGTTTTACCCCGAGTGAAGAGGTTATAAAAAAATAAATAGAATAGCGCAATTATTGTAGTAAATCCTTATTGTTTGATAGGGTATGAATCCTTAGTAAACTTATAATAAGCTGGACTAAATATAGTTTTTATAACTGTAATGATTTTTAAGTAAGGATAGTTTAAAATCAAACAAACATTAGAGAGCTGACGACTTAAAACAAATAAACCTTCAGGGATGCAGTGAATTCAACAGATACAACACGCCATTGTGACTCTTCCTTTTTCTTGACTAGTAGAGAGTAATTCAGTATCTGTCCTCTGGATAGGAAAAATAAAAGCGCCAGAATCAAGGGCACCCGGTTTTACCCTACTCTCTCCTATATGTTAACTCCATTTCAAGCTGATTTACACCTTAAAATAAGATCTTAGTATATTTAGGCCTTAATATAAAATCAATTTCACTCCGAATTCCAACAAAACTAGAAGGAGTCAGGAGGGAGGAGAGAGGATCTCTATTTTCAGCATAGGGATGGGAAAAACCTACCGGCTTTAACAGAAAACCGGTTTATTCGTATCGGTTAACCGGTTTTTTCCGGTTATTTTTTTAAAATCCAATAACCGCGTAAAAAAACCCGGATCGGAAGATAGGCTCGATTTTAGGTTCGATGACTAAAATTTACCAAGTTATGAAGCTTTGAATTTCATCATCTCAGGCCAATCAACGACAACCACTTCCTCGAGGTGTCTGTTGGTTGGCGGATTACTGAAAGAGTCTTTATGAACAGATAAATATTTGCCAATGGATTGATTTCCTGTAAAAACAATATTATTAAAAAAATTGTCGACAAACGGCCTTCGTTTTTTATAAAAAAAAAAAACCGAAAACCGATTATTTCAAAAACAGGTTATTTTGAGCGGTTATAACCGCCAGGTTAAATAGGAGGTGGAAAAAACCTGAATAACCGAAAACCTATTATTTTCGCAATATTTGCCATCCCTATTTTAGCAAACTTTTTAGACGCCAGAAACAAAGTTAATATTGGATTAATGTTTAAACTTGAACTTTTCAGAACTGAACGATACGCAGTCCATTTTGAATTCAAAACTTAGTCTTGACCTTCAATCGCACTTGTTTATCAAACAG
>BGPR01002336.1:105202-122535 GCA_013235015.1 Araneus ventricosus
ATTTGACACAAAAAAGTTTGTAAAAAATAAATTTTTGAATTAAAAAATAATTAAAGTATGATGAAAACGATGTACTTTATTTGTATAAAAAATTTCAAACATGAATCTATAACAGATTTTGAGAAAACGTACATCGAAGTAACAGGGTTAGGGTTCCAACTCCCCTTAAAGTCCATGCCGTACCTTGCAGGGGAAAAATGACATTACATCACAATACAGTGGAAAACAACGTATAGTTATGTTATCATAACGTACGTATGTTATCATAAGATGGGAAAACCGGGTACACGAGGCAACTAGGAACTCCTTTATTTATTTTTTTTAAAATATGGATTAAAGAAATTTCCAAATTTGTTGGCAACACTCGATAAATCTTCCCTCCAAAACAACGGTCAGATCACAAGTCGCACTAGCGCAATTGAGAAGAGAGGCTTTTCATGATATTTCTCAGAAAACGTAGCTGGGATGTAAGACTGAATTTTTTAAATAAATGCCGATTAACCGAAAGATTCGGTTAACTAGATTCTATTTACATCCGATCAAAAAATCTTAATTTTATTTGCTGTAAATTTTTCAGAATTAATATTTCTTATTTCCGAATTTTATAACTGAGAGCATTGAAATTATTGTTTTTTCTTCTCTCTTTATTCTAAATTTGAACCGGTTGCTATTTAACATCTTAAATGGAATAGACTCAAAGTTTTATTCATTTCTTGCTAAACCTGATAGGCCATGCTCCACATTTATGTAAATCCATATGCAAATACAGCAATTTATGTTAAAGGATTTGAGTCTACATCAGATAATTACATTTTTTCTTTGCAGTAGCTATGTATTTAACCTTCCTATAAATAATAAATGGTATACTACGAGTAATTGTTTTTTTTATTTTTTTTAAATCTTATTCAATTAGATTACGATTTCAATTGAAATAAGATTAAAGTTTTTGGTATCTTAATTCGAAAAAGATTTTAAATAATGAAGACATATTCGACTGAAATGAGAAGTAAAATATAGTTTTATTCATTTAATTCCTTCAGTAGTGTGTTTTTAAAAAAAATTAGTCAGTTGAATAACAAACTAATTTAAGAACAATATCAATTATTTAGTCTGTATACCTTATTTCAAGAACTGAAATTTGAACTAGCTAAAACTGCCCAAAGAAATTTAGTAAATACTTTTTCAAAACAAATGTTGCAAAATAAAATTGTTTCGAAATGAGAGAGATCTTTGTGCAATTTATTTCTAACAAGTTATTACGTGTATAATTAGTAATTAAGATTAGTTCTATAAAAATCAGGAGAGTTCTTTCCTCGACTTTCTCGTATACATAACAGAATATGACGTGTTTTGTGTTCAGCTTCGTAATATATTGAAGAGAATTGAGTTCATATTTTTGACCGCTTAGCGTTGAGCTGTTGGTACCAAAATTTGACACACATCTGCAATTTTGCTATCAAGACAACATACCAAATTTCATTTATCTTGCTGGTGACGTTTTTGAGTTACGATGTTCACATCACAAGGACAATTTTTTTCCAACACAAAAAATATCTTTGAATTAAGAATTTATTTTGTATTTACAAAATTAAAACCATAAAACGTTCAAGATTTTTTTTAGTATTCTGTGAAGTATACCTTTTGTTGTGGGGAATTATTGCCCAAAGTTTAGAAAGAGCTAAAAAG
Source organism: Araneus ventricosus (assembly GCA_013235015.1). NCBI lineage: Eukaryota > Metazoa > Arthropoda > Arachnida > Araneae > Araneidae > Araneus > Araneus ventricosus. The sequence continues at coordinate 106,889 of BGPR01002336.1, forward strand.
TCAGCGACAAAAATCCCGCGTGATTACCTTACGGAAAAAAAGAAATTAGCAGCAAAAAAGAAAAAAAAAAGATGTCTTCACTGACAAAATAAAACAAAAAAAATGCTATGCACTTTTTTATTCTTTTTCCTTGTAAAACTGCCGAAATTATACGTCACTTTTTTTTTTCAAAGCGACAAGCACTCTAGATTTTGTATCAGCAGAACTTTACTTAACTCAGCTCGCAACTACGGTCACGGTTAAAAGGTTATTCAGGATAATAACCTCCGACTGCAAACGATCAAGAAAATGAAGTATGGAATCACGCTAATATTGTAAAAGCGGGATAAAAAAAAATGAAAACAATGCGAAAAAAAGAAGTGAAATATAGCCGCACGCAGTAGGTGCAGTTAGAAAAGAAAATAGGGTTATTAAGAATTCTTATTTCTGTTAATTTTGTTTCTGTCCAATGATATACGAATGAAGCAAGTTTTCTTCTGTTCTGTCGAAATAATCGTCTGCCAACCAACAAATGGATAGTTTTGAAATGAATAGTTTTGGTTGGTGGATTCCAGTGCAAATGAGCCTTTTGGGAAAGGTGTATTAAATGATTTTTCAGGTGAAACGTTTTTATTTTTAGGCAATACTCTTTTCATTTTTGGAGCGTCGTTTATTACAGAGCCTGTGGAACACAACCACAGGATAAATCCATTTTACGGACTTTTCTTTTTACAATGCCTTCCTTTTCTTCTTTCTTTTTCTCTATCTAAAAATGTAAACGAAATGCATTAATATTTCTAATTAAAGCAGTAATTTTTTTATATGTCTGAAGAGTCCTTTTGGTAGTGCTGTTGTAGTTGCACGTAATCCACATGAGAGCCATAAAAAAACTCGTCATTTTTGACAATTCTCATGCAGGGATGGATTAATATACCTGGTGGCACCGAAAGTTTTGGGTCTCTGGAAAACATCATCCTTGTGTACTCGCATCATGTGATTTATCTCTGTCATTAAATTTTTAAATGAATCTTAAAAATAAGAATATTTCAACTTATGATTTTTATATTAATTGTAACTATGCTTTTATTAATAATTTATTCCGATTCATAATTGCTACGTTATTCCCTTTTTTTATTGAAATAAAAGAATCAAACAAATGAACACCGATATCAAAATTAATGCACTTTTATTGAATAAGGGGAGTTAGTACCAGATATATTTTCAAAAATTCGATTTTTTAAGATTTTTATATGTTTCAAGTCTCCATTTCAAGGCCTTTCCAACGATATAAGTCTTTTGTTCGTGTTGATATTAGAAGTGAGTTAAAATAAGCTTTAAAAAAATGTAAGCAGATTAATCTAACACAAGATTTTAACCTTTAACTTGAATTATCTCAAAATGGTATTTTTGAAACTGCGTGTACTTTTTCTCAAAATCTGCGTAATATATGCTCTCGAAATTTTTTCCACCTATTCTATACATATAAATGTATATACTGAAGTGACATTTTTTCTGATATTCCAAAAATAATTCTTAATAGTGCTGATCTCGTGTTAGAAAACGGCATTTTTTGAAAAATTCTTAGTGACATTCAGTTAAACTTTTTTAAAAAACATCAAGCTATATTTATTTAAGAATTTCACCTCAGTATAGAGATAAATGTCTACTTATACTGCATAAAAAGTTTCAAACATGTATCTATAATAGATTGTGAGAAAAGGTACATAGAAAAAGGCTGGCGTTATAGGGGATTATTAAAATCAATTACCTGAATTTGCTTACGTATATATTTATAGACTGAATATATCTGTGTGCATTTGTATACAGAATGCATAACTATTTCCTTATACAGCGAGACTGAATTCGAAAGTGGAAAGTCTGTGTTAGCATTAGCGCACTCTTAGAAGCTAGAGATTTTATCTCGAAAATTGTGTCACATAGCGAAAGAAAGTTTCATAAATGTAGAGCTTGGGCATTGTATCACGAAATGGCCTTCTAATTAACTGGCATCGGTAACTTATTTAGGAGCCCTAAAATATAAATCAAACTACGTCTAATTTATGCTAAACTATCATAACTATCTCACGTAACAACTGAAGAAATGAGACATTCTAAGGCTGATGGAAATTAATTAATAAAACTAGCCTTTTCCCTCGAAATTTGAACAATAGCGGGATACTTTGAAGAAGAAAATCATAAAATAATGCTCTTTCATTATTTCATGTTAGTGATCACAGAAATTTGAGCTCAAAGCTGGCCAATATCATAGCTTTAAAGAGTGTTATTTTATACTAAATCGGTGATGCTTTGCACTTTTGCCAGTTGACTTTTTTAACTCGTAATTTTTTAAATAAAATCTCTATATCACAAGATTCGCCACTAAAGGCGCTTCTATCAATCTCAGATGATAGTCATGCAGTGGTGAATCCAGGATTCAGGTCTGGGGGGGGGGGAGAAATATGGTTATAAAAATTTTGTATCCTAGTGGCGAATGTCAAACCTTATGGCTTATGTAAACCAAAACACTTTAACTTAACAGACTTTCCTCACCTGACAAGAATCATAAAGAACACTACAATACTTCCGATAATTTAATAAACCAGCGGGAGTGTCCTCCCCTAAACTTTCTCGTATACTTCTCAAACATTTGTCATTTCCCTTCCCCCTGCCTGGATAAAAAAATTCCGAACCTACTGTAACACAGAATGTAATGACTATCAGAAGGTTTTTCATTGTAGATTATAGTGATAGTAAAATATTTAGGTGAAGAATCATATTTCAAGAGATGCGTATGTATTAAAACTTGGCAATATTTATTTTTTTATCAAACTCTAGCAATGCAAGCTCAGCGTGCGGAGGACAAACGGAGCAAATGACCTCGTTCCATTACCGCAGAATAGCTTGCGCATGCGCAGAGATTGCTTCCACTACGCAAGTAAAACAAGGAAAAAGTGACGTAATCCATCCACGTGCACAGAGATTGCTACGCATGCGTATGGAGAATCGGATTAGAAAAATTAATTATGCAATTTGAACGCCTTTTTCTTAACCAATTGAAACGAAATTTGGGCGCAGATCTATAATTAATGTTAGCTACCATCATTCCAATTTTTATTTATCTAAGCCAAAGGGTTGAGGAGATATAATTTTTACAAGTATGCGATTATACAGGCCGACAGACAGTCAACCCTTTGACGGATTTGGCCCAAAATTTTATAGGGACCTAAATTCCTGGTGATAAAACCAAATTTTATCCATTTAGCTATTCAAGTTTTTGAGTCATAGTGTTCACATGAACGCGGACAGACAGACTTCCCGTAGACGGATTTTGTTCAAAATTTGATAGAAACCTACAAATTATGTTTAAAGATCGCATACCAAATTTCATCCCCGTAGCTCTAATAGTTTTCGAGTTATCGTGTTCACAGACAGACACACAGACAGACAGACATAATTCCAAAATTGTGTTTTTCGGACTCAGGGAGGTCTAAAACGTGGAGATTCGTCAAAATCTCGAGTTCGAATTTTTTGACGATTACAATACTTTCTCTTTGTATACTTCGTATACGAGAAAGTAAAATTATACAATGAAATAACTAGCCAAAAAATATTTTCGACCGCGTCAACGGTACAAGTACAAGTGGAATGACTAGAAAAGTAGAACAATTTTCGATCCTGTCAAGCCAGAAAGCAATGTTGTCACGATTTTATGATTTTTAAAAAATGAAAATTGAGAACAAACAGTTGTAGTGACTTTAAATAAAATCAAGAATTTTGGTTTAGATCTTGGGGAGGGCTGGAGCCCGATAGCCCCCCCCCCCCTGGATTCGCCACTGTAGTCATGATCATTTTTCTATAGATAGATATATCAATTCCAGAGCTCTAACTTTCTTGGATCGAAAGTAACTTCGTTGCGTAAGGATATACTGATAAATCTTGTGTATGCATCACAAATATTTTTTTTCAGATATACAGTGGTGAGATCGTGTTAAATGAACAATGGATACTCTTACTAAGAATTAACTTTTTTCAAAAACTGTTTTCAGCCCTGGGGAACTGCGACTAATTCTCTTAACACTTAATTCATACCTCTTTTAATGCTTTCAGTCCACGTTAGAACCAGTTACCTTAGGGATATGAGAAGCTATGTTTGGCGTAATGCTAGCTTCTTACAGAAAAAGTTCCCAATTATTATTTGAATCCACTTCAAATAGTTCTTAGCCCTTGAAAAAGTGGACTAGAACGGATTTCTTGTTTGTTTTTGGCTATACAGTGGAATCTCCCTGTAACGAAATCGCTTGGTTCCAGTTGAAAAATTCGTTATAGAGAAAATTTCGTTATACGGAGATTAGAGATTTTTGCTGTTATTTAAGTAAATGTTACAAACCTTTTAGTATGTGCTATAAGTTCAAAAATATTTAATTATGACTTTCAATTAAAAATGAAGTAATATGTATTATAAATTTGTTAAAATTATACTAATTTTTATTGCATAAATAAAATGCTCAAAAGTGAAGACAATTCACCAATTTAGAGAATAATATGTACTAGTATGGATAAACATAAAATACGTATTGTATACGTAAACATCCATTTGCTGTTTCCACCCCTACTCCACCCCAATTCTTAGAATCTTGACCCGCAGAAATGTTGCTCCCTCTGTAGAAACCCAGGTCCCCACAACTGCATTACCCTTCACATAGCATTCTATTGTTATGTGTTATCGCTGGAATGAACAATGCGAGTGGTTCCAGAAACAGGCAAGTGTGAGCGATTTGTGTGCACAGAAATTAGCAACTCTCTTCAAAAATGACAAAATCGAAAAGATAAAGGTCTGAAAAAAATCGTTATAGGGAGACAACCACTTTGTTATATGGAGAATATTTTGAATATTACTTAACTTACCGATTAAAAATTTCGTTATAGGGAGAAATTCGCTGTAGGGAGACTTCGTTGTAAGGAGACTCTACTGTATTAGATTAACTCAGAGTTTATTATTATTTTTTTTTGTGGCTTTCTTTGTATGATATTGATTTCTGTTGTTCTCTGTTTTTTGTTTTGCTGCTGCAATTGCGCGCTACTTAAACATTGTATTCATTTTATCTAATTTTTTCTAAATTTTACTCTATAAATTGTATTGTTTATAAATAAAAATAGTTTTAGCTGTTTTCTTTGTTGTTCTACTTTAAATTTTTAGTTAATTTTTTTTTTTTTAATTTTTTTCTATTTTCTCCGTTGAACCAGTCACTATATTCTATTTCACATAAATAAAAATTCTTGGGAAAGAGGAATAATGCGGAAAAGGGAAACTTTGAGCCGAGAGTGAGAATTTAAAAAGCTAAACAAACTCAGTTTGATTTACTAAATTAACTTTTAATTCTGATGAAACAAAAAAGTAACATCTATAGTTCAAAAAATTGCAGAAGAGTTTTTAAAGAAATACTTTTGCTCAAAAATTATGCACTACAGGTATAGCTTGAAAATTCCATAATAATTCATCTGTCAAGAAAAGTGGTTATTCTTTTTTCATTTATTGACCATTTTTCATTTTGAGCGAAAAACTTAATGAATTTATTAACAAATATTCCACTTCTGCTACAACTATTAATCAGCCTTGCACTTTAATTAAATTTTATTCAAAGTTCGAAAGAAAAACCCTGCAAGCAAGCTTCGAAACCAACATCATTCGTTTTACGAATCAGGTCATCCTACTAAACAATCCCCCAGCACCAAAAATCAATCTTCTTAAATCATAGCTTGCGATCGAAACATTATTTTTCGCGGGAAATTTTTCTACCCACAGAAGAAAAGAGAAAAACTTAACTATTAATAATACAAATACAAGAACACAAATTCGAGTTTATCTCGGGTTATCTTACTAATCTATCCATTAACCCTCTGGCTCTCTCCTATTATTAAAGCTTAAGGTTGATGCCATTTTTCGATACGTTGATGACACTTTAATAATGACTCCTTTGCATAATTAAAACAGCACACCTGTTCGTCATCTGTAAAATGAATAAATGTGAGCATGGATTAAAACAATTTATACCATTAATAAACTCACACTTACAGCTGCGCATTATTATTTCTTTGTGGTGTTATTTTCTTGGCCTTCATCTCCGCGCATGTCATTTGGAGAACATATCCATTATAAATCGTTTGCGGGTTACCAAACAATGGATTCTAAATTGAGATTGCAGAAACAAGAACAAAAAAAGAAATGAGAGGCAAAGAACATAGAACCCAGGAAGAAAAATAATGAAAAGTTATTTTACGTCTGGCTATAAACCTAATATTGATCTGTGTGACTGAGAGATTGTTTTTGAACTGTGAGGATTTACAGCTTTACATAAAGCGAAGTTCAAATAATTTGATTATTAAAATGGAGATTAAAGGAAATAAACGTTTTTTAAAAGGTTAGTTAAAAATGGAATGAAAATTTCTTTGCTCAAGTTTCATTTTTTCCCTTCTTTTTTTTTGATAATTTTTAACGAAAAGTAAATGTATTCACAATACTATAGTTATTATAGTTTTATAAAACAGAAATTATGATATATTTGACATAGGGGGAAAAAGATCAATAAATTCAAATTATTCCGGAATACTGTTCTTCAAGAACAAAACAATATATGATATTTCGCCTTATTTAAATTTATTATATAATTCTCCTGTTCTTTTTCAGTATTTTAAAGTAGATGTCATTATAAAATCAACTTTTTCAAAAATAAAAAAGTTCCTTTGTTCGAATAAATAAAAAACTTTCTTGGAATGAGTTTAGATTGTTAGCCATTTGCTTTCTCAAAAGTTGTTAATGTTTTTTGGACTTTAGATTAGAGTTTAAAAAAATAGCAGTTTTCGGAACTCATTTAGATCGTTCGTGAATTTTATTTATTATAATCAAGATATAAGGCCCTTTTATTAAAACTTGACATCTAAAAGCACTTAAATATCAGAAGAAGATAGAGAAAAAAAGTTCATTTAAGTAGAAAAAAAAATGACCTACAGTGACTGATTACAAATTTTCTTCCCTCTGATTTTTGCAGGTGCTGACTTTCTGCCATTGACCTTCCTAACCTTGAAATTTTTTCATATATTTCATCCTTCTTAGAGAACTGATAATAAGAGAAGACAATTGCAACTGATTGGGCCTTTTACTGATGTCTGCTGCTCTTTATCTCTTATTTATAATTTCCAGCAAAAGCATTATCGTTCTTGTTATTTTAAATATGTAGTTATTGACTCTCTATTCAATACTAGTCAAATATTTATTTCATATTCAATCGGAGTCAACAACAACAAAAAAACATAATGATTTTAATCTAACAAAATATATTTATCAAACGGTCTGAATGAACGGTATTAAAAAATAACAAGGAAAACATCAAATTCTATAATATTTTTTAAAAAACGGAGCATTTTTTGCATTTCAAGCATTTTATTCAACATTTAAATCAATAGCTACTACACTTAAAAACATTATCCTGCATTTTAAGAAATTAATTTTCTATAAGATTACATAGAACAGCAATTCATAAAAATTACTTTTCATTGCTTTTTATTTAATGACTGTAAAATTTCTTACTTCTTAAAATTAAATAGATTCATAAATTATATTTATTGATTTAAATGCTAGGTTGTTAAAGTACGGGCCATGACCCCGACTGGCTGCATTGTAGAATTTCGAGGTCTTGAAATCTTTGAAAAAGAAGTTTTTGTTTCATTCTTCAATATTAACATTTAGAAATTAATTAAAAAGGCATTTTGATTAAAAAATTTGGTTAAATTATATGAAACGACTAAAATAAATTTTTCCTTATTTTCAATGATAATTAATTAATTCTTAATGAGCGTGTCAATTTGCTACGTACACGGGGTCGCGAAAAAAATTTCAACCAAATATGGATTCGTCAATTTATTTATTGACGAAAAGAGGCGGCAAATGGAAAAAGTTTTAAGAATCTCTGGTTTAAGTTAAAACATATTGTTACTAAATGCAAAATTTAAAAAATTTTGGTGCTTTTTTATTCAAAAATGTAGTTCTAAAGCATGAATTTCTCGGAAATTAGATACATATTATTATTGTATACGATTATATTGCAATTACAAAAGACACATTCTACGATATTATGGTTTTTTTCAAGGCATTTCAAATTTTAGAATAAAAACCAATTGATTTACCATTACAAATATAATTATATTACTGCCACAAAAAGCATATTCTGTGCCTTGCTTTTGAAAAAAATTATTTCGTTTTGAAAGGAGTTTTGAAATCTGAAATTAAATAACAATTTATTTAAAGTATAAACTTAATATATTCAACTTTGTTCATTTTAATAAATAAAACATGCTATTTTTCTTAAATGACTATTATATATATGTGTGTGCATTTCTCGAATGACTGTTGTATATTACCTCTTTATGCGGGTTTTGATTTTATTTAATTAAATGGATGTATTATATTTTTTTAATCTATCGAAAAGAATAAAATAATAAAAAGCATCATTCGATGAATAACAGTTTTGTTCTTATTCAAATAAGCTCAAACAAACACAAATCGATTAGCATAAGAAATCAGTTTATTAACACTTCTGTCTTTTATTTTCTTCCTGTCTCACCCCTTCTCCCCTTCCCTCCCACTCCATTTTGCTATATTTTTGTTGTTTCAAATTTATTCGACTGAAACGCAAACAATCAAATAAAAAAATATACACCGCTCTATTTCTCATGTGTTGCACGGAAACTTAGTTTATTGGGAAAGATAAATTTTTATCCTTTTTAGCTTCAAATTTTCTCTTTTTGACAAACATTTAAGTATGATATATTGTTCTTAATCATTCTAAATGGTTTGTGAATATCCGACAAGTAGAAATTAAAACAAATTCGAGTTTTAAATTTTCATTCAGTAAATACCTCGTTCTTTAATTATTATATACTACTCAAATGCATGTAGATGTTTTCCTTGTTATTGTTTTTAAATGTAACTTTAAATATGCTTTACAGACTTAATGGTGGAAAATGCAAAATTCACACATTTTAAACATTGCCACTTCAAAAAAGTTAGTCTAAACTCTTTTTTTTTTTTTGCAATTTTTGAGAACATTTGCTTACCGGCGGCGCATCAATTGTAAAAATATACATCAGAACAAAAACTAAATCGTTGTTTTCATAAACTTCATAAATGTTGCCGTTAAAAATTTATTCTAACAAACGAGACTTTTCAATTCATTTCAAAAAATGAAAAGATGTTAAAATTTTCCACGTCGTCTAATATCGTTTGCTCTATTACTGTTGAAACATAATTTATTTACACTAATATTATTACAAATTTCTTTCGGCAGTTTTTGCATCATTTTAAGTGATTCTACATGTTTGAATTTATAGGTTATATTTTAAAAGCATTTAAAAATTGATAGAATTAGTTAAACTTGTAGTGATAACTCAGAAAACCTTCTTATAAACTTTCTAAATGTTACCGTCCAAAATATCTCTACAAAGAAGTATAATTTTTAATTCATATCAAGCAGCGCAAGAAAACGATTGATAATAACTATCAGTTAAATAGTCGGAATCGTTTGCACTTTGAGCCTCAAGCAGCTCAAAATTTGTAGCCTTCTTTTAATAATAATCACATCATTTTTTAATGTTTTTTTAAACTGATCTCGAATATCTGATCTTATTGCATGTTTAATAAAAAATTTCTTGAGCTTAAAATAATAAAATTTATTTTCTACGGTAGCAATGCAAGTAGGTTGTAAAGCCGTACAGTAATGATCTATTCATAAGCAGGTTAAATCGATCCTTCTAGGTGAATGGCCGAAGTTGGAGTGAAGTGAACTGGTCGATCGTTTACCTTACCGACAACTCAGGTTCGGTCTGGGTTTGAGAATACATATAAATGAAATTCGATGCGTTCGCTAAGTAACAGAAGTAAATTCTTTTTAATAAAATTCAGTAAATGAAAGCTAAATTAAATCCAAACATAAGGTAAATATTTAAACGAAAAAGATGTTATTGATTAAAATAACAAATGTCGTTCTATGAGTAATAATATTGAGTTAAATGTCAATATGTTTTAAATTCATTGACTCAAATTAAAGTTTTGACTGTATAAATTGAAAAACAAGATTAATCTGGAGTTAAAGCTTACAAAACGAGGTCAAATATATACAGTAGACTCTCTCTAATCCGACATTCGTTACTACGACACTCCCACTAGTCCGACGCACCAGTTGGAACATGTTACTTGGTGATGAGTCAGTCTTTCCTGTTAAAACTTGAAACTTCAGTACATGATTTTTCTATTGGCCCTCTATAGTCCGGACACTCTCTATAATCCGACCAGTGTCCGCTCCCATATGTGACGGATTAGAGAGCCTACATTTGACGTGACGTGAATTGATTCAATTTCACGATTTTCTTTTTTTATTTTTTTCATTAGAGATTTTAATAAGCAATTTCTTTATTTTTGTTTCGGAGAAAATGTACACTTCCATTCAACCCTTTTTTTAAAAAAAAAACAGAGAAAAATTGCGCTGAAATATTTTTTACTTCACTTACATATTGCCTTTTATGCAACATAAAATGTTAGGAGAATTTACAATATTTGTAGACCCGTAAAATAGCTTGGTTTCATATATTTCGTATTATATTTTCAAACCTGAATATAATTTTAAGTCAACAAAATTATAGCTCCATTCAAAGAATACAAATCATTACGAAAATCATTTTCATAGTGTTTTTCCGCAATTAGAATTTTGTAAACGCAAATTTCCGTCTTTTCTAATAAATTGCGAAACTTCGCTGAGAGTTATATCCATTACAATCCCTTAACATCTTTAAACAGATGAAGTATCGTCTGTTTTTAAATGCGCTAATAAAATAAATACGATGAAAGAAAACAGTCGCAATAAATAAGATAAAAAAGAAAATTAAATTATTTTTATAAGTACATTGTATATTGCATTAGAATAATGACAATCAACGTATATTTTGCTGAATATATTTAACAAAAGGATGCTTTCAGAAGAAGAATGTTTATCGAAACAAATACAAATTCTCTAAAGCTAGGAACATCACGATTTCAGAATGAAAATTCTGGAATTTACAGACTTGCAGATGTCAAATTAAATGTAGACTTTCGAAATCGGGATGTACAGTCGGACCTCTATTTAACGAAGTCGCTAAATCCTGAAAAAAAAGTTCGTTATATGGAAAATTCGTTAAATAGAGATTCACCTTTAAAAATACTTTAAACTACACAAAACAGATTTTAAATTCATAAACACTAAATATTATTAGAAAAGTAATTAATCACATCTTTATTTTGTAAATTAACATCTATTTGTTTTATATATTTTACCCATCAAAAAGAAATCTGAAAGGAAAACAAGAATAAAATAAAACATTGTCCGGGAATACACTGTATTTTCAATTAAAAAATAATTTTATATTAAAATTAATGAATTTTAGCATTTCATCATACGAAGGTTTGTTGATTTCTGCATCATGATCATTTCCATGTTCATCATCTTCGTCTTCATCGCAATTTAATGCTATATTGTTTTTATTTTTTACACTGTCCACCTCAAAACTGCCTCATCCATATATTCACAGACACATACATGCTTTTAAACTTTTTGAACAAGAATTCGATTAATCATAATTTTGTATCTTATCACGATTTTTTCATTGTGGTTGATAAGCTGTTTGGAGGAATACCAAATTTTAAAGCAATATCCTTTTTTTTCACGCCTTTATCCACCTCATGAAGAATTAAATTTTTTTCTTTGATGCTCAAGCACTTTCGCTGTGACATTTTCCAGCTTCAAGGTCATTGATCACCATAAAATGTGTTAAAAGAAAGAATAAGTTTGAAATGTTCAGTAATATTTTGAGAAATAGAGAGAAAAAAAATATTGGATCACAAGAAAAAGTTCGTTAAATAGAGAATGCACTTCGCTATTTGGAGGTTATTTTACGAAGAAATTCGCAAAATGTTCTTGGTTCCAAGAAAAAGTTCGCAAAATAGAGAAATTCGCAAAATAGAGGTTCGTTAAATAGAGGCCCTGCTGTAAATTATGCAGGAGAAAAATTTGGTTAATCTGAATTATCTAAACTCAGCTGTGCTTAAAACGTTAGCTTCAGAAAACACCAAAATTAGGGGAATATTTTATTGGTATCAAGTCATGATCACGTAATGCACGTCAATAAGTTGCAATAATCATTGCAGTAGGATAAAGGACGTGACGTCACAGTGCAGCGTAAGACAACGCGAGAATAGATGTTAAATGGCATGCGCAGTTACTTTTTCATGCGATGTGACGTCACGTCGTATAAATTGAATTTAGTGATTGCAATAATACAAGAGAAAACTAGCTACGAAATGCTCTTTCTTAGTTGGTTGGTAGGGTTATTAGAAACAAGAGTTAGACATAGCCAGGCTGTGGTAACAGATTCTGAGAAATAACTGTTTTCGTCAAGCGTTCGGTAAAAAATTCTAAAGTTGCATTCTTCTAAAATTATTTATTGCTGTTTTATAAGTAGACTATTATGCAAGGAATTGTAGTTGACTCAAATCTGTAATGTACGCTACACACGTTTAGGTATAATTTGACAGAGAAATTCAAATCTATAAAATAGTGGTTGGTTCCATAATCCATAAAATAATGGTTGCATAACTGGGCCAAGTCATTTAAAATTCTTAATGAAGCCAATTAATTTATTGTGACGGTAAAACTAAACAAATAAGGTCTAAACAAACAAACAGGCATCGTTTTTTTTTCTCATTTCAATACTGGGACCTCTGCCCGTTTTATACCTTTGGTTCCTGCACAGATACGTTTTTCACTTGACTGTGACGCCAATTTTACTATTTAAACTGAATGAGGGTGATTTGTTACTACTGTTTAGTAACGGATTCGGAAACTCTTCGCGCTTTTGCGCATGCGCCGGGCGGAGTTATTTTCATCAAAATAGGGGGAAAGTGAAGAATGGAAGGGTGATGTTCACATTTTACTGAGCGTGATCTAACAAAGAACTCCGGAAATGTGCTCATATGACTCATTGCCTGACATCCCTTTCCGGTGTAAAATCGTCCAAAAGTGGTAGTCTCGGAATCCGTTACTGAACCGTAATTCAGAAACTATACTAGCTCATTTTCATGAAGAATCACAAAGTATTAGGGGAAAATCGGGTAAGATGTCGAGCTTAAGGTTTGGGGATTATTCCTGGCCTCAATATTTGTTGCAAGAGAATTATAGCTTCGGCAAAATCTTCTTGCAACTCTCTACTTTAAAGTAGTATTTTTTTTTAAATTTTATTTTCAAATTTGAAACCCGAAAATTTCACTTTAGAAAAAAAGTTCATTTGAGTCATCTTACCCGACTGTGCGGGTAAGATGACGAACGGTGTCGGGTAAAATGACGAACATAGATAACAATTTAATTCAACATCATAAGCTGTCAAGAAACTAATTAAAACTGTTGAGATCACATCTAGATCATAACAAATTGCACATAACAGAAAACAAACATAATCGGACTAAAGTAACAGCATAAAACAAATGAAATATTATCAATCGAAATTTTAGATTCAAACCTTAAGAAATGAAGTCAATTACAAAAATCGCATCGCCATGGGCTTGGATTTTGTCCCATCCAGTACAGGTGGAATGTGACCAGAGCGTGCACATAAAGTATTGGATTCCCAATTCCGTTTTCCCTTGCTCATTGCAAATGATGCGTTCTTCATTATCGAGGTCCTCTGGGTCCAGATTGTCATCAGCGTCAACGTAAGGAAATTCAAATGAATGGATTGAGTCTTCAGACTCAGAACATTAGAAGTCGAGGTGCCGCTTAGCTACTTTCTTCATTTTGTAGAAATTTTAGCTGGTTTGTTGCGTTTAGTCTTATTAACTTCAGCCTTCTTCAACTGTCACAGTATTCGTTTATTTTCTTTTTCTTTTTTTAATCAGATGCTCATTTTTCACTTTAGTGCCAGTGAGATGCATGAAGAGCAAGTAGCAGTCAGGTAGCACGACGAGCTCATGAATAAGCGTGGAGGGGTTCGTCATCTTACCCTCCACCCAATTTGTCATCTTACCTGACATCGTGTTTTTATTTCAAATATGTAGTTATTGACTCTCTATTCAATACTATCATCATGTAATACATATTCATCGTGTTTATATCGGCTCATCAGAAAAATTAAAATAATACATCACTGAACACGTTTTGATTAGCTCTTTACGAATATCACATATATAAATCAAAAATATTTACTCTCTGAACGCTATCCCTTACCAAATAACAATCAAAAGATGCGTAGGAACAACTCAAAAACACATTACCGCGTACTGTGATTCACACTAATAACGGGGTGGAATCTTTTGGTGTGACACGGGTAGCTGGTCACTATGGGTCTCTGATGATGCAGAAATGGGACATTCATTTAGGGTTATTTTCCAAAAAAAATCCAATTCGTCATCGTACCCGACTTTCCCCTAATTCATTTTTCATTCCAAATTAAATTCTATTCTAGATGGAATTTAGTTGGATTGAATAAATATTATGAAACTGATTGCTCTAGAACATCTATACATACTATGCTTCTGTTTCGTCAGAATATTTAACGGATATTTAATGAATATTCTAGAAGTACATTAGTTTTCCACTGTTTCTGAGCGAAGAAGCTCATAAAGATTATTACCACGTACTTTAAAAGCAGAAACTGAACGGTAAATTCCTCTGTTTTCTTAAAGTAAATATTCTCAAGGCTACCACACCACCACAAATTAACTGCAGGAAAGAATCAAGTGAACATTAAAGGCGAAGGCAAACTTCCGCAGTTCTGTAAAAATAACTTTTTTTTTATTTTTGAATTAGCTCAGCAGAATCATTTAACCTTGACTTTATTTTTCTAAAAATTCGGCCCCTTTCGAAAACAACTTTTCTTTTTTCCCCCGCCATTTTTATATTTTATTCTATCATAGTTTGCTTGTTTATTCCCTCCATTCACACGTATATTCCTTTTTATTTTATCTATCATAACTTGCTTGAGTTTCACCTTCCATTTACACATTATTCTTTTTCTTCTTATTATTATTTTATTCTTCCATCAAAGTTTGCTTGTTTTTCGTTTGAATCACGGCCACGTGTATTAAATAGAAACGTTCATAACAGAAATAAATTTACAGAGAAATATGACATTCTGCTTGCATTGTCAACACGATAGAAACAGCAGCAGAACTGATGCCAGATGCTGGCGGGAAAATTTATTATTCGATAAAATGAATCAGAGTTGATATATCGAATCAGAGTACTAGAGTGTTCTGTGACATCATCTGTGACGTGTCACTTGTTTATTTTGCCCTTGTCCCGCGAAATCAAAACATCATCGATGTCGATGTTTATGTCGAAACGTTACGTCAGAAATTCGCCAGCTGTTAGTCGCGTTTGCTAATAACACTTAGTAGCATTGCACAGCGCATATTTCAACGAAACTGATTCATACAGATCGCCTGATGCAATTTTCACTTTCGGATGCGTCACCAAAACAAAGGAATACATTCACTATAGGATGATTTGCAAGAATAACTTGAAAAAGACAAGCATTTAATTAAGTATCAGAATGACAAAAATAAATTTGGTGGCATATTTTGTCAGTTT
>BGPR01002336.1:122560-132895 GCA_013235015.1 Araneus ventricosus
AAAATTACTTCGTTCGGTTATTGCTGGCACTGTGTCCCTTTGGATTCAGAGGATGAAGCATCTTCTCCTCAGCATGGCCCTACCCTGCCTACTTCAAAATTTCACCTGCCTGACAGCGATTACTGCAGTTGTGGTGGTGCGCAGCTAATGCTGCAGGTGTATTCTCACAGTCTTCGCATATGAGAAATGATTCCCAAGCTTTTGAACAGAATGAAAACTTACTAAAAGTCATATAATCCGTAATCCACACGGAAAGTGGGGTGTCACTTGCATTGGGGATCGAACTTCATATTCTCTTGTCTTTTTTTAAGGACATTTTGATTAAAACAATATGTAAATAGGAAAAATAAACACTTGATTAAAACTACTTAATTGCACAGGTATTAATCAAAGTTTTTGAACATTAATAAACAGATCGTCGTTTCACAAGAAGCAACACCACCTATCTCCTTTATGAATTTCAAAAGAGAAGAAAGAGTCCTCAATTTTTCATGACGGTAACAGTATTTCTTAATTTTTCTCGTCTCGTAAGAACATGCGGTCATATTCATATCAGGTGTCAGATTCAAAATTCGTTATTGGCTGAGAAAAATAGAGGACCTATTTCAATTTAGTAAAAAAGTGAATGGGTGGTGACTATCAAAACGAACCGAAATCATCAAATTCTTATAGCCTGTTTGAGTCGCGTCCGCGAAGACATAAATATAATTGGAAGCATGCAGGGTGATGCAATTCGAAAGGAAGGAATAACTTCATACAGTTCATTACCTGTAGTAGTTAAGACGGTCAAAAAGTGCTTAGAAGTGGCCCTAGTTTAGTTCTAAAAAAGCAGTTTGTCAGGTACACAACCCAAAAAGAAAGTGACACATAGTGTCATCCATCCAGACAGACCAGATTTCTTAGAAATTTATTGTAAAATCTGGTTCTGGCAAACTGACTTCTTCGGAACATGTCCACGAAATCTTGCAATAATAGTTCTAGAACCCGAGCTAACAGCATTTTTTCACTCAAGAAAGAACCTCCCTAAAATAGCAAAACTGAAAAAAAGGAAGAGATTTCTGTCGAATAAAGCAAAAAAGAATAAGAAGAAAGCACTTTATCAAGTACGAAAATGTAATTTAAGAGCCATACAGTTTTTTTTTTGTGTGTACGAAGTATTGTAACAATACAGTATTGTAATCGTCAAAAAAAAATCATTCTCGAGAGTTGGTCATCTCCGTTTAGAGCTCCACGAGGTCCAGGCCATTTTGGAATGCCTGTCTGTGAATATGATAACTTAAAACGGACAGAACTAGAAATGAAATTTCATATGTGATCTGTACTACATGTGACCAATTTTGTATATGTGATACACCAAAATCCATCACAGGGAAGTCTGTCTGTCCAACCGAAACGGTACATCTGAATAAGTAGCATCAAAACAAATGGAGGCTTTAATTTGAAGAAAATAGTTTTATCCACCAGAATTTTTTAGATCTGGACCCATTCCATCATCGGGTTGACTGTTTACTTTCGTGCAGTAAGCAAAAGAAAGAAATATTGCAAATCGTCAAAAAGAATTCGAACTCGAGATTTTGACAGATCTCCACGTTTTAGCGAAAATACAATTTTCTTAGAATTATGTCTGTTAATCCAGTCAACGGTAAAATCTGATACAGAGAAAAAAAATGGTGTAGTTTTGATTTGGCATTTGATTGTTGGGGTAGTGTCTAAGCGACATACTAAAGTCCCCAGCGGTGGGGGGGGGGGGGTGCGCGGCGGTACAGGGGTTTAGAGGGCGTTTTCAGTTTTTCTTAAATATCTCATATAGGATCTATAACCTCCATTACAAATTAAACTACATAAAATTTCCCTACAAAAAAAAGTCCTACTTTGTTTCAGTAGCATCAACCGTTTAAGAGGATACAGGGGAATTTAAAGTTAATATTTCTAAAATCCCTTGTGTAAATCGATTAAAAGTACTTGAATCAACAACCCTCATAACCTCATACCTATATGATAATTATACAAAGGTAGTGTATTGCATGTGTGTTCGAGGAGGGACAAGCCATTTTGATGAACAATTGCATGCTCCCACTTCCTCCCTCACATCGTTCCCCTTCAAAAGTTCCTTCTACTCGTAGTCCAGTCGGGTGTAAATTTTTTTTAAAAAAAAAAGTGTAGTTTTTTGAAATTCGGAACAGTCGTTGAGGAAGTGCCCTAAACGACATACATACTAAAAGTCCTCCCAGTTATGGAGAGGTGCTCAGGAAGGTGGGGGTTGAAAGGGGTTTCTGCAATTTTGTAAATATCTCAGAAACTACGGATCCTAGCGAAAACGTTTAAGTATAAAATTAAACTAAATTAAAATTTCCTAAAATAGTCCTGCACATTGTTCTTACACGATGAATAGTTGCCAATATTATAACAATTTGAAAAAGTACATGAAATTGCAATAAGTGGTTGAAAATGTTAGTTTGTTTATACATACATACCTAGATAAATATACTTAACCCAATTTTACTTGCCGTGGTGTTCACGTAATTAAAAAATGTTAGTTTTGTTATGAAAGAAAGTTTATATTTCCAAAATAGCTATTTTATCTATTACAATATATCTATAACATATTCTATCATTCTATAGCATAATATATATGTACACCTTAAAAATATACACCGCCCATTTTACATCTGCTCGTAATTAAATCTCATCATGTTTTTTTTTTTTCCTAGTATATAGATCCAAGTTCGAACATACTCCTCTTCTTCTAGAGGTGCACCTTTGAGGCTGGTACTATTAAAGGTGTGAAAACAAACACATTGCTTAAACGTATGTTGCTCCATGCTCTTTGGCTGGAGGGGTGAGGAAAGATCAGCTCTGATCTTGGTTGATGATCTTTGTATATCTACGGTTATTCAAATTATGTTCATTATCAACGACTTTTATATTAGGAACATCTTCTACCCGGCTTGCGAGATATCATCTGAGTGTTGATGAGGGGTTATAAAGATGTCAACAATCTTTTATTGGGCTTGGTTGATTTCTGAACAATGCTTAACTATAGTACTTTTCTTTTCTATAAATATCTGGTGTAATATCGCAGCCACGGGAGGTAAGAATGGAGAGGGAGAATAGTTTGGGTAAAAGTTCTTTCTGCAGCTTTCTTACTTAAAAAAAATAATTCTTCTACTTTTCGCCACTTACGGCTTTATAAAATAAGTATTTTCTGTTGGGGTGCCACGGCCAATCAGTAGACTAGGTGATTGGCCGTCTTTCCCTTGGGGATGAGAAGTTGCTTTCTCTAACTTAGATCTCACAACATAAGTATCAACAACCCTGTAGCGACTCTCTTCAGTTCCTTTATCAACGATTTTCGGTGGTAATGAGTAGAACATGCCTTGTCTTATTTCTTCAATGGTGAAACTACTGTCGACTGTAATTTTTAGGTCTCTATCCAGATTTTTTGACCAAATCCGTCTTCGAAATCTGTCTGTCCGTGTTGTGAATACTATAACTCCGGCTTGAACTGCTGAATAGATAAATCTGATTTGCTGGTTTTATCACCAGGAATGTAGGCCGGATCAAATTTTAGGCCCGTCAAAGTTGTTATGCATATAATCGCATACTTCTAAACATTATAACTCGGCAAACACTACGATTTTTGATAAATAAAAAAAAAATTTATGTAAGGCCTGTAACATTAATTGTAGATCTGTGCCGCGCCGTTTCAATCGGTCGAAAAAAAAGTTGTTCAAATCGACCTATTTGTCTTTTCTCATCACGTGACGCGAGGCCGTTATTTGCGTAATTACGCGATTCACTTGTACTTCAATCCTTTTCCTTCTATACGCCCTTTCGCCTCCAAGTTTCCGATTCCCCGAAGCTTTTTTTCTCCTCTGGGTTCAGGGACGCTTGTTCGTTTTTACTGAAAGCATTTTTCTCCGTGTGCTAGGAGTATAGGAGAAAGTTTAGGGAGACCTCCCTTCAGTTTCGATTGATTGTGCATAACTCAAATACCGCATTGAGCTTCAGATGGTACCCAAATTGTACATCCATATGCCATTTTGCAGTAATCCTTTTACAATTTAGCTATCTGTTTGCATGGCGAGAGAATGATAACTGCAACTGGATAAATCAGATTTAATATGTAATTTGTTACCAAAATTGTACATTTGTATTTAAATCAAGAATATTTAAAGAGGCCAATTGCAAACACTTTCTAAAATGCTCTGTATTGTGTTGGTATGCAGAAAATCAAGGGGAAAAAACTCTAGCTAGTAAATTATTGTATTAAATCAACCTCGCCTGATAAAAGAATATATAAATTTCTTTTCCATATCATAATATATAAAAAATGCAAGCGTAAACCATTTTTTCCTTCTTACCAGCAGAATGTCTTTCTGGTCTTTGCATTTTCAAGAAAGCCAATTATCCCACAAACACGGAGGGGGGGGGGCAGCAGACCCATTTGATGAACAATTATGCTCTCTTCTTCCCCACACGTCCGTTGCCCTTCACAAGTTTTCTTCTACTCGTAGTCCAGTCAACGAATTGTAAATTATTAAAAAAGTTGTAGATTTGAAATTTGGAATTCGGCACAGTTGTTGTGGAGAGTACCCTAAACGACATACTAAAACTCCCCGCTGGTGGAGGGGGTACGTGGGGGGTTGAAAGGGGGATTTCTCAGTAGTTTTTCTTAAATCGAGATATTGTATTAAAACTATGCATCCTAGCTAAATAAAAAAACTTAATTATGAAGTTAAACTACATTAAATTTCCTACAAAACTAGTCTTAAATGTTTTATACAATGAAATTTTAGAAGATACAGGGGGGTTTAAAAGTGAATATTTCAAAAATTCCTTATTGTAATGGTAAAATCAATTAAAAGTGCTGAATCAACAATCCTCAGAAAGACCTCATGCCTATACAATAATTATGCGGGGCTACGATTGTGTCGCCAGCAGTGGCCCCCCCCCCCCCCGGGGCCGGGCCACAAACCTATTTGATGAGAAGTCGTGTTCCCTTCCTACCCTCACGTCCGATTCCCTCCACTAGATCCCTTTATTCAGTCTTTTGGTTCTGTTTTAAGCTCCAGATAAGTGTATTTAGACAGTATAATCTAAATCTACCTATCTATGCTGAGTTTAACTTAAAAGCTCGCAACCAGTCTGTCACAGTTTGACAGAAACATTTTCTTGCCATTGAAGAAATAAGACCAAGCATGTTCAATTACTAACACAGAAAATGGCTGCTGAAGAAACTAAAAAGAGAGTCGCTACAGGGATGCTGATACTTATATTGTGAGATCTGGGTTAGAGAAAGCAACTTCTCATCCCAAGGGAACAGTGGCGAATCCAGGGGAGGGGCTATCAGGCTGCAGCCCCTCCCCCAGAGCTAAACCAAAATTCTTGATTTAATTTAAAATCACTACAACTGTTTGATCTTAATTTTCATTTTAAAAGAATAGTAATAAAATCGTGACAACATTGTTTTCTGACTTGACAGGCTCGAAAATTTTCCTGCTTTTCTAGCCATTCCACTTGCACTTGTAGCATTGGCACGGTCGAAAACATTTTTTGGTCAACTATTTCATTGTATTTTTTATTAAATTATCGAAAGTATTGTAGTGTTCTTTATTATTCTTATTGTCAGGAGAGGAAAGCCTGTAAAGTTCAAGTGTTTTGGTTTATATAAGTCATGAGGTTTGACAATCGTCACTACGATACAATTTTTTTATGACCTCAGCCCCCCCCCCAGACCCGAATCCTGAATTCACCACTGCAAGGGAAAGACGTAGACCTAGTCTTGTTACTGATTGCTTTGGTACCAACAGAAAGTAACATTTACTTTATGAAGCCTGGCAAGGGAAAAGTAGAAGCTGAATTATATTTTACAAGAAAGCTGCGGAAAGAACTTTCTTTTACCCAAACCATTCTCCTTCTCCATGCATTCCGTGGCTGCGATATTACTCCAGATATTTATAGAAAAAAGAAAAGCGCTATAGTTACATTGTTCATAAATCAACTAAACTCGATAAAAATATTGCTGACATCTTTTATAACCCCTCATCAACACCAGATGATATCTCACAAGCCAGTGAGAAGATGTTCCTAGTACAAAGCCATTGCTGATGAACATAATTTGAATAACCATAGATATGCAGCATTTCTCAAATCATCAACCAAGATCAGAGCTGATATTTCCTCAATTCCTCCAACCAAAGGAGCGGCGGAGCAACACACGTTTAGCAATGTGCTTCTGTTTTGGCACCTTTAATGGTACCTGTACCAAAGGTGCACCGCTAGAAGAAGAGGAGGCGTTCAAACTTGATCATATACTAGAAAAACACGGTGAAATTTAATTACGAGCAAGTGTAAAAATGGGTTACGCATATTTTTATGTATCTATGTATATATATAATATTATGCTATAGAACAAAAGAATATGTTATAGATATATTGTAATAGATAGCCGCTATTTTGAAATATAAACTTTCTTTCATAAAAATAAAACTAACATTTTCAACCACTTATTGTAATTATGTACTTTTTCAAACTGTTATAATATTCTAAACTATTCATCCTAAGAACAATGTGTAGGACTATTTTTATAGGAAATTTAATTTAGTTTAATTTTATACTTAAATTTTTTTCGCTAGGGTCCATAGTTTCCGAGATATTTAAGAACAACTGAGAAATACCCCTTTCAACACCCCCTGTACCTCCTGAGCACCCTCCACCAGGGGGGACTTTTAGTATGTCGTTTAGAGCACTATCCCCAACATCTTTTCCGAATTTCAAAAACACATTTTTTTAAAAAATTTACAATTCGTTGACTGGACTACGAGTAGAAGGAAACTTTTGAAGGGGAACGATGTGAGTGGAGGAAGGGAGCATAATTGTTCATCAAATAGGTTTCCCCCCCCCCTTCCGACACATGCAATACTACCCTTGTATAATTATCATATAGGCATGAGGTTATTATGAGGGTTGTTGATTCAGCACTTTTAATCGATTTTACCATTACAATAAGGAATTTTAGAAATATTAACTTTTAAATCCCCCTGTATCCTCTAAACTATTGATGCTACTGAAACAAAGTAGGACTTTCTTTGTAGGAAATTTTATGTAGTTTACTTTTGTATTGGAGTGTTTTTTTTTTATAGATTCCATAGTTTTCGAGATATTTAAGAAAAAACTGAAAACGGCCCCTTTAAACCCCCCATACCCCCCCCCGGCGGGGGACTTTTGGTTGGTGGTTTGGGACACTACCCCCAACGACTGTGCCAAATTTCAAAACTACACCATTTTTTTTTCTGTATTCGTAGATTTTTGGCCTTCGTTGACTGGATTAACAGACATAATTCTAAAATTGTATTTTTCGCTAAAACGTGGAGATTCGTCAAAATCTCGAGTTCGAATTTTTTGACGATTGCAATACTTTCTCTTTGTTTACTTCGCGCACGAGAAAGTAAACAGTCAACCCGATGATGGAATGGGTCCAGATCTAAAATTCTGGTGATAAAACTATTTTCTAAATTAAAGCTCTATTTGTTTTTGAGTTACCGAGTTCAGATGTACCCGTTTCGGTTGGACAGACAGACTTCCCTGTGATGGATTTGGTGTATCACATACAAATATCACATGTAGTACAGATCACATATGAAATTTCATTTCTCTAGTTCTGTCCGTTTTTAAGTTATCATATTCACAGACAGGCATAATTCCAAAAATGGCCTTTTCGGACTCGTGGAGCTCTAAAACGTGGAGATTAATCTAACTCTCGAGAATGATTTTTTTGACGATTACAATACTTTGTATTGCTACAATACTTCGTACACACAAAAAAAAACTGTAATATTTTTTGCTCTTAAATTACATTTTTCGTACTTGACAGTGCTTTCTTCTTATTCTGTTTTTATTCGACAGAAATTCTTCCTTTTTTTCAGTTTTGCTATTTTAGGGAGGTTCTTTCTGAGTGAAAAAATGCTGTTAGCTCGGGTTCTAGGAACTATTATTGCAAGATTTCGTATTGTTGTTCCGAAGCAAGCCCAGTTTGCCAGAACCAGATTTCCATAATAAATTTCTAAGAAATCTGGCTCCGTCTGATGGATGATTAATTATGTGTCACTTTCTTTTTTGGGTTGTGTACCTGACAAACTGTTTTTAGAACTAAATTAGGGCTGTTATTTCTAAGAATTTCTTTTTGGACTGTCTTAACTACTATTGTACGAACTGTATTAGTTATTCCTTCTTTCGAATTGCATCAAATTCTGCATGCTTCCAATTATATTTATGTCTTCGCGGATATGACCTGCCAAACAGGCTATAAGAATTTCACTTTAATATTTCGTCGTTTCATAAACAACACCACCTATCTCAATTTTTTTAAATTTCAAAATTGAAGAAAATCCTCTATTTTTCTCAGCCAATAACGAATATTTCTGAATTCTTTTTGACACCTGATATGAATATGAGACCGCATGTTCTTACGAGACGAGAAAAAAATTAAGAAATATTCGTTACTGGCTGCGAAAAATTGAGGACTTTCTTCATCTTTGAAATTTCATAAAGTTGAGATAGGTGGTGTTGCTTGTGAAACGACGATCTTGTTTATTAATGTTCAAAACTTTGATTAATACCCAGTAATTAAGTAGTTTTAATCGCGTTTATTTTTCCTATTTACATATTGTTTTAATCAAATGTCCTTAAAAAAGACAAGAGAATAGATATGAGTTCGATCCCCAATGCGTATGACACCCACTTTCCGTGATTAGCCCTTTGATTATTGGCGACTCTTTGCAGCCATTCTTGTTCAAAGTTTGGGACTGGCTTCCTCATATGCGAAGACACTGTGAGAATACACTCCGTGGCATATTGAAGTGCCGTGCTAATTCCACCACAACTGCAGTAATCGCTGTCAGGCAGGTGAAATTTTTTGAAGTAGGCAGGGGTAGGGCCATGTTGAGAGAAGATAACATCCTCTCTAATCCAGTTAGTGGGACACAGTGCCATGGACAACGTGGGGGAGGGGAAAAGAATAATGCAAAATGCTATAAGATGAAATGCCCGATGTTTCAGGACAGTCCCGAGTTGAAAAAGTGCCCCGTATTCCGAATTTGAATAAATTGTTCCCGGTTGTCCGTAATTTTACTTATAAGAGCTCAAATCTGAAAAAGCTGAAGAATATATATATATTATTTAGATTTATTTATTTTTTTAAAAAAGTTAAATGAAAAAAAGATTTTAAATAAAAGTGAATTCCTTTTCCGCGAATTTTATCATACGTTGCAGGCAACCAGACGTTCCTGTTTCACCCGTAAAGTTCCGACTTCCGGATCTGTCCTGGAACTGAAAAAGTGTCATGAATTTGAAGAAGATAACTTTAAAGATTTAAACTTTGGAGAAGTTAGCTTTTAAGAATTTCCCTTCCTAACTTTTAGTATGCATGCAGTAGCATTATCCTAATACTCAAATGTAGGGGCATCAGCGTTATAAAAAGTCAATATTAAAGCAAAATATATCATTTATGATTCTTTATCTCTTCTTGCTTTTCTTTAAAATTTAATAATTAACTATTTTATTGATTCTGAATTTATTTAAATTATTTATTTTTATTCCAGTGCCCTCTATCTTTCCTCCTAGCCATCATCTGGTGTAGCACGCCCTTTTAAAAATTATTATTCCCTTTTAGAAGAAAAATGGAAGCCAATCATCGATATTATCTTTAAAGTATAGAGAAAATTA
The DNA here is from genome assembly GCA_013235015.1 of Araneus ventricosus. Lineage (NCBI taxonomy): Eukaryota > Metazoa > Arthropoda > Arachnida > Araneae > Araneidae > Araneus > Araneus ventricosus. Next base: position 132,287 of record BGPR01002336.1, read on the forward strand.
ACTCCTAATTATATAATGTTTCTGTAGAAATATGAATTGAAATGTTAGGAAATTTCAATGATTGCTTAAATAGCTTCCTTTTAGTATTGCTCAGTCAGATATGTTAATCAAATGCTAGAGCACAAACCTTCACACTCATCTAATTTACACTATAGAATGACCGCATTTAAATTCACTTACTTTAAACGAATTAAGAATCTGCATTAGTCTACATTTCTCTGTCAATTAATCAAAACCGAGATCTCATGAGTAGATTAGAGTGACATGCGAGCTGCGAGATCTTAAGATCAGAGATCGAATTGACAGCCTGACCCAGATATCATAGAAATGATGACCAACAGGGCATGTTTATGCGTAAAATTATCCACGCGAACTTAGCGTCCCGTAAAAGTTCTCGCATTTAATTATGGTCCCACAACAATCCATCAAATTGAGATAAGATAAAATCTATATATATGGCCTTTGTTTCTTCCAGAAAACTCGATTCTTAGTATGAGATGGATTACATTTCGATCTTTGCATCCGAAGGTAAAAGCATCGGCTATCATATCAACAACCACGCATGTCTGATTGTATTTCACTTCCACGGCAAAGAAAATCAATGGAGAA
>BGPR01002336.1:139210-170331 GCA_013235015.1 Araneus ventricosus
AATTCAATATTTATATATTTTACAAAACGAAAGTTAGTGTTAATTGATTCATCCTTTGTATTTTTCATTCTTTTTTTCTATTTTTTAAGCACGCTGCTAACGTGCATGAGATTTTCAACTACAATTTTCGTTAATAAATCTGCGACAATCAGGTCTGAGATATTGTTGGCAAGCTAAAAGCCTGTCTTAGATCTTCAAATCTTCTAGTATATAATCGCATAAAAATTCCGGTTCGTTTATATAACTACCGCGGTTATTATATATAATAACTGATTTACCACATTGATCGTGACATATATATTACACACTATATATATTATACGCAATAAATATTTTAATTTATTCATGGAATAACTTTTTATCATTTCAAATGCGTTACCATGGTTATAAAATTTATTATATCACACTTTTGTCTCGTAATATTTTCTTTATTTGACATATCTGCTCATTAAACATATTCAGTGGCAAAACATCAACAACTGACACACACTGAAAGATTTAAACTTTCCTTTTGATTTATTCTTTTACAATTTAAAAAAGATTAAAGGAATAATTCTAATGGAGTCATTTGATGCCCATGTGGCAAACCTAAACTGATCGATACCATTTCATATTTAAGATTTAGTTCGCATCGTGTAATTATTTCTCAAAATGTTAAGAAAAACCCTGTGAATCCTGAAAAAATAAATAAAAACAATTGTATAGTCAATCTTTTGGCATTAACTGTAACTGAATGTGTCTGGCAGCACAGGCAGCGCCCTCTGGAGTTGTGAACATTCAGTAGAGGCCAAGCGGCTGACCGAGATGGTTTGTTAACTAACAACTCTCCTTTTATATATTGTTTAATTCTGAAACCATAAGTGTAAACTTGTCCATGTGTAACGAAAATAAATAATTCATATACTAATTAGAATGTTTACTGAACCATATCCAACCTCCACAATTGTGTTTTTTTTTCTATAACTCTTTCTTGAAAATATAACTCTAGTTCTTAGTTTATAATTTAAACTAGAATTTTTTTATTAGTTCTTAAATTTTGCCAACTTCAATTTGATCTTCTGTTTGCATTGCCGTCATTCGTGTTCGTAAATAAAATCAAATACGATGTATTGATGTTTTTTAAAATTTATAATTTATTTAGTTAGTTTTGCTTTAATTAGTTTTACTTCCCAGAATATTTTTTTAATTTTTACAAATTAATGAATGAATGTGTAGTATTAAAAGCTTACACTAGAATTTCAGTATAGTTTTAAGTGGGTTTTGTAGTCTTTAAATTTTATTTAATTTGTTTCGTTTTCTAATTACATCAGAATCATTCTTTATCATTATTAGAACTACTATAATATAATTTTTACAGTTCTTTTTTGGATTTATAATGTACTCGCAGTACGCACACGGCGTTGCCCGTGGAATCAGGACTTCAACAAAATGAAAAAAAAAAAAATGCCCACAATGGCATGAAAAAGTTCTGAAAACAAAACAAAAGATACACATTATTGATTTTCCCGCTTATTTTTCTTCGCGATAATGATATTTCAACTATAGAAGAACAATACAATTACGTTAATCCGAAACAATATTAAAAAATTGCAACGTGAAAATGATTATTATACAGCAAGCAAATTATGCGAGACATAACCACGTTAAGACACTGCCGAAAATAATAATCGAAGTCATTCAGTTGAAGGTTATGACGTATCCTGCGTTCTGCACCGTCAGCCAAAGAAATTGCAACAATACATGTTGGAAAGGTTCCGGAGAAACTTCCGTGGGAGAATGCTCGCTAGAGAAAAATATCTTTCAACTGACCAGGAAAAAATTAATTTAAAAAAAACGGAAAAAAATATTTTAACAGTTCTTGTTTTAAATCCGGCAGAACCGTTCCAGTTATAAGCTGAAAAAAATTGAAAATAATATTGTTATTAGAACGTCGGATGCAGAAAATTTAAAAACAAAAATAAAATTTCGATGGCAAAACTGACTATTTTTTAAAAATTTCTCAAAATTCAGTAAATTACGTTTGAAGCTCAAAACAAACTTAATTAAAATGAAAATTGTTCGTTCTATCCGATGGTGCATTGATTGTTTTTCAACGATCATTAGAAAAGATACAAACTGCCGTAAACGTGCCCAAAGCAACACAAAACATTAAATAAAAAATTTCTAGAATGAATTTTAAAATTCCGGCTTCGAGTTGCATTCAGTCACCTTTACGACTACCTGTGTTTCTAAAATGCTCTACGACTACCTGCGTTGCTACCAAATTTCATGGCTGTGAATGCGATAGATTCGTCTGAACATCGCACGCACACAAACATTGCCATAAGTATAGATTTACAAGTAGTTTTACTTAAATTATTTATTAGATAACTTTTTGTTTTTCATAAATGTATTAATAAATATATACACCAGCGTATTATAAAAACTTTTATGCCGAAAAGAACACAGTCCATGGTATGAAGTAGGCTTAAAATTAGTAACTTTAAAGTTAGTAATGAAATTAGAAAAACAGTTTTGTACAGCAATCGTCATTCTCTTACATAACGTCAGCAAAAAGAAGCGAAAGAACTCATTCTTTCCTCTCAAATAAATTGCGCAAAATATAAACACAACATAAGATGTTCGATACCAGGTACATAGACACTACATCAGTAAGTGCAACATTCTATTACATATTTAGATATAAGCGCGGTTACGTTTGTCATATGACATTGACGTCATAAGAGTTGATGCCGTTGACGCCAAACAAAACCATCAGCTCATCTTAGAAAGTCAAGTACTAGTACATTCACCCTAAAGTTTGAATTTTCCGAGCTCTTACTCTGAAAACTCACTCATCAGTCAACGATCCATTATTTTCCAAAAGGGTTATCAGTTCTTCAAAAGAAAATATTTTCTGCATTTCCTACATTTTTTTCAGCCTTTATCAGAGCGCTGGCTCGGCGCAATCTGGAAAAAAGGGCAGCTGTGGGAAACCTCGTGCTTCTGAGGTGTCGCTCGCACCGGATAGAACCGGATGGGTCCAGATACCTGAAGAGTAAACATAGAGAGGAATATTAGACCTATAATCTGAAGTATTCCATCTATAACGGAATTTGGAAGCACTGTGATCTCATGAGAAAATAATAAATAAATAAATGCAAAAAGAAAAATTTCAAGTGGAAAGTTCCTGTTTCTGGAGTGCAAGCTTTTAAAAAAGTTCAAAGTGTCGAAAAAAATAAGAGTGAAGTTGCATAAGTGTATAACTTTTGTGCATACGTGGAATTACTTTCAGGAATAAAGCATAGAAGTTTGCATTTCAAACTAAAAATATAAGCACATAAAGTAAGAGAATTCTTTCAGAACTTATTTCGTTCGGAAGAAGGGAAAAAAAATCATCTATGTATTTTGGAAGTAAAATCTTTTGCATATAATATTAAGTGCCAAAAGATACGTTAAACTCTTAACTTCTTTGTTACCAAAAACCTGCTTTTATTAATCTTATCTATAATCGTTTAAATAAAGTCTATTCATGCCCATCCAGTGGCGAATCCAGGGGGGGGGGCTGCCACCCCGAGCTAAACCAGAACTTTTGATTTTATTTAAAATCACTACAACTATGTATTCTTAATCTCCCTTTTTTAAAAGAAATAAATGAATAAATAAATAAAAACGTGACAAAATTTTTTCCTGGATTGACAGACTCGAAAATATCCCCAACTTTGCAGTCATTTCACTCGTACTTGTACGTTCACGAGGTCGAAAACTTTTTGGCAATTATTTCATTATGTTTTTTATTAAATTATCGAAAGTATTGTAGTGCTCTTTATGATTCTTATTGTCAGGTGAGTAAAGTTTATGAAGGCAAAGTGTTTTGGTTTACATAAGCCATAGGCTTTTGACATTCGTCACGACGATTCAAAATTTTTGTGTCATCAGTCTCCCCCCCCCCCCCCCCGACCCAAATCCTGGATTCGCCACTGGATAAATGTCAAGTGCACAACGTCTATTGAAATTTGGAATCCATTGCGCATCTTGCAGGAGGAGAAAGTAAAAGTCGCAGTGGCGTAGCTATGGAGGGACGTGGGGGGCGGTAAAATCAGGCATGCATGAAAACAATTTTATAACTAAAAAGAGCAGCGACACTAGTTCAGTCACTGTGTACATAAAAAAAATCTATTGTAATTAATTCATACTTTTCGCCTTTTTTTCGGTAAATTGCTGGTTTGTGAAAGAAAGTTCGTGGTGGACGTAAGATTTCACAACCTGTCTGAAAAGATCAAGGACGTCAAACGACGAATTGGATTAGTAAATCAATTTTTTCCCCTTGGAATTTAAAAAAAAATATTTTGGGGTTTATGTATTGCAATGGAAGGGCGGCATATTGAAAGTTCGCCCCTGGCGGCAGAAGTTGCAGGTACGCCACTGAAAAGTCGTCACAGTACAGAGTAAGACAAAGTAGATTTTAGATGACATAAGCAGTTATGTTTGTCATGTGAGTATGATGTCACGTGAATTGACCCCATTCTATGAAACAAAACATCGCTTTAAGTCTTTGGGGGAATCATGGCTCAACCTCTCTATATTCCGACCCCCATGCTGAGAAACTGAATGTTCTCTGTAGCCTTCGTGCATGGTCGGATTTAGCCTTTGAACCGCTCCGTGCAAAAGTAAAAATTGCGCCCCTATGGAACTACAATGTAAGCATTCTAAAAAAAAAGATATGTGGTCTTTTTTAACACTTTTTAGCGAACGTCCAATAAACAACAGTGTAACTCGGTAATTGACAAAAATGCTTTTAATAATTTTTCACTTAAAATACTTCTTTTAAAAAAATAGTTTACAGGAATATAATTAGTTCAGAGAATTCTCTAATTAATTCAGAAGCATCTAAACAGCTACTCAGTTCCTAATATAGTGAGGTCTGACAATCTTGTTTGAGATATTGTTCACAAATAGTTCTTGATTATTTTTAGTTCGTAAAAACTACGTTCCAAGGATGCAATTGGATGAGTTAGTAAAATTCTTTGAGCAATGCTCAAGTTTGGAGCAAAATTCACACAGACATTGCCTTTTATATATATATATATATATCAATGTCATGAAAATCAATAAATGTTGAAATAAAATGGAGAGACTGTAGTTAATCGGTAAAAGCGTATAGATGCTCATCAGGGTAAGTAAAATCTATACGAACCGTTAAAAAATTAGTGAAATCATAATGTTTTCTGCGAACAGTGCTGGCATAAAGCTAAAAACACTGTCCTTTATCCCGAAAATTATGATAAACCAAGAATTTGAATAAAATACCAAATATTAGAAATAATTTTACGAACCAAAAACTGAGAGATGTACCACCGGGAGAAGTGACAAAGGAATGAAACTAACGCGTCATTTAGGGTCCGGATGTTTACAAAATATCAAATTACTTTCTTTTGCGCCAAACTTCTAAGGTTGGGGGAGTTTCGATGAAGATTATGAAATCGATGGAAACAAAGATGAAAGCGATCTACATTGAGAAAATGATGAAGATTAAAGATATGATGAAAAAAGGAAAAGAGTGTATTTAAAAATTAAGGTATATTTAAAAAATAAGGAATGATGATAAAAAAGGAAAGGGGTTCCTTTATATATTACTAGAGTAGTGCCTTGGCAGTTTTGTACTCATTAGTACATAAAATTAGATTGTTTTATTGTTTTTTAGAATTTTTTGAGAAAATGTTTTAATTAATTCAGAAGCTCCGTTGCGATTTTTTTTTCTCATTTTGTTTTGACAGTTTTGCGCCCCTAGATTTTTTTACTCCGTGCCGGGACACGGACTAACGGAGTGTTCGTCCGGCCCTGCTTCGTGCAACTATGAAAATGGAAACTTAATCTAACAAACTAATTAAAGGAACGGAATGCTTAGTTGGAACTAACTCGTATCTGCCTTCATGAGTCATTCAGTCTTTTCAGAGCTTATGAGTAATACCAGCTTAAACATTATGCAGGCGCGTCTGTGTCCCTATTCATCAGGAGACGTGAAATCCAGTTCTCCATTTTCCGCATCACGTCCACCGGTAGTGGAAGAAGTGAAATTGCGACAAAATAAGTCAAAATTTCGCATAAATTAACTAGCAGACCGTGTCATTCGCATTTACTTTAACAATCTGGGAAGAGTGCGTTCAATTCCGTTTCAGCCATGGCGAGCTACCGTTTATTTGCGCTACCTTGACAAGCTTTACCTCTATTACAGATACTTGAAATTCACCAGACGTGTCTCGTTGTAAAAGATATACCAAACTTGATAAGGTTCTGTGGATGTCTGCCTACATGTCGTTTTTATCTGTTAATGAAACTTTAGGCCAGGGACAGGAGGTTTTGTCATGTCCTTTTTCGACACAAACTTTGTATTTACTTATTGGCTTGTGTTAGCATCTGTGCTTCCACCAGCTACTGCTCTTGCCATGCTTGGGTGGGTTTTGAATGATCCAGTTTGTTGAATTTTTAAGAGGGAGGAAGGGGTTCGAAAGCGAGCTGAAGGAAAAAAAAAAAAAAAAACGACTTGAAGGAAACGTCGAAATGAAGTCTTTAAAATGCAGAAATATCAAACCCTTTGGAGGCGCTTTCCCTTTTTAGCGAGCCGTTAGATTTAGAATTAGCAGGTTCTGCTATTTTCTATCGAGAACGGGATTCGGATTAGTGAATTTTTTATAACAGTTTCAAATTTAAATCTGTTATCAAAAATTTACTCGTATATACTACAGTGAAACCTCTCTGAGCGGCCACCCCTCCATTCCGAGAAAAATTGGCCGCTCAGAGGGGGTGGCCGCTCTGAAGGGTTTTCGCTACAATTACAAGATAATTGCTATAATACATAATATAAGCAAGTTTGACACATATTTCTTATTTAAAATGAAGTTTGAGACTTATCTAAAGAGAAAATAGTACTTTATTTATGATTTTTTACATTTTTTGAAAAAAGGATACAATTTGTGACTGTTTTAAGTTTTTACCCTTCTCGAAAAAAACCATTTCTTCAAGTTCGTTTTTCAGTTTAAAAAGTAAATCTCTAACCTATACGTTTGTCAAATGGAATGGGCGAACCCACCCGGCGGCCGTTTAGAGGGGTTGGGTGGCCGCTGCTAGGGGTTATTTTAACATTAGGTCTATGGGCCGAAAAATCCGTGCCACGAAAAATTGGCCGTTAAGAGGGGTGGCCGCTATGTAGGGGTGGCCGTTCGAGGAGGTTTCACTGTATCAAGTTACTTGTATCCCCATATGTAAGCCATAAGCCATTTAAACCAAGTTTAAAATGTAAGAAACCGCATACGCTTTCTCGAAAACAGAGGTGCAGGACATTAGGAAAGGGATGTGCACACAACTTTTTTATTTGTTCCAGCTTCACCTATTAAACCGGACATGCTTCACTAGTTGATAGTCAGAGGCTGTATATACTATCGGAAGAAATCAGAAGTAATAGTAATAAAAAATCTTCAAATGAGATCATCAGTAAGTTGTAGAATAACCTTTTTGTAACAACGATAAATTGAATTATCGAACTGATACTGTTTCTATCTCTTTTTTCCATCTAGTTTTTAGCAATCTAGATTTAATCTGACCTTTTGCAGCTTATCCTTTAAAAGTTATAAACTTTCATGACGAGTACTGCCGAGAATACTCTTGATATACATTTAAAAAAACCTTAACTTATCTTGTTTTGATTTGTCAACAAAAACAGATCGCTTAGCTGGTAATTACGTGATTTACAAGGATAACTTCGTCGATGATTTTTACTAAAGTCAGTGACAGATCAGGCTGATAATATAGGAAAAGTTACGCATTGTATCCTCGCGCTTAGTTAAATAGACCCGAACATGATCATGATGTATCCAAACATAATGAGTTTGTTTCATCAGAATTTCGTTTAAAACATCAATAATCAACGCTCTGTGTAATGAGTTTTTTATTGAAAACGAAGGGGTTTTTTTCTAATTTCATTGCTTTGGAATTTGTATTAATTCATTCATCAATGTTGCAGTCTCTCACAATTTTCTTCGTACACTCAACTAAAGATTTCTTTAATTATAGTCATCCCAAGGAGAAATATTTTTAAAAAATGCATTCATTGGTTCATTTTCGGCATGTTAGCCATTTTTAGAATTCCATCTGTGTTACCATGGCAAAAACATTCAAAGCAATTACGAATCTAAATTTCTTCTCACTGTTTTCCCTCCGCGTATAACTTTTTTAGCCAGTTGACCCATATATTTTATACTAAAAAAAATAAATTTTAAAATTGAATACAACTATTTCCGAATTTTGAAAAAAATGTAACATATCACTCCGGGTTTTTCTTAATTACTTTTGTATAAAAGTTTTGAAGAATTCTTGCTTAATACACCATTTTGGGTCGAGACCCACACTTTGAGATGCCCTGTTACAAATGATATATAGTAGAACCCCGTTAATCCGAACACCACTAATCCGAAATTCCGGTTAATCCGAACCGATTCTATTTTCTAAATTATATGTAATTTCAAAGATTACCTGAAAAGATTTAAATATACATACTAAAAACAAAAGAGCACTTTTTCAGCATGCATAATTTTGTACACACTGGATAAACTAATGCAATTCGCCGTAAGATAAAGCCACTTCATACAGGTGCACATCCATTATTCTAATAAAAAGGGGAGACATATTCTCTTACTATTGCTTTTGAATTTAAGGAATTCAAGAGATAGTAGTACTGAGTACTTATAACTTACAGTTTTTTTAGCACACATCTTTTTCTTTTCTATTTTTATAGGAATTTCGGGTAATCCGAACAGGTACCAGTCCCAATTAGTTCGGATTAGCGGGGTTCTACTGTATATAAAAAAGAAGAAAAAGGGCGAAAATGAGAAATATCATGAAATATTGCTCGTCAGGGGGAAATATTCCAATTAAATTCACAATGGTATTTTTAGGCCATTATGCCCTCAAAAACACCGACCATATAAATAGAGCAAGTCTAGTTTAAACCAAGAAATATGTACAAAAATATATACAAAAAATGACATGCCTCAGAAACCAAACGTGGCCAAGACTATCATGGCCGATATTCCATAATATTTGTTCCATAATTTCGTCCTTTTTGTTCTGTGTTTGTTGTTATCTTGTTTTTTCTTGTCGGCGCAGCTTACGCGCGAAACAGAAATTTCCCTTTTCCAATTTAGAGCTTAAAAACAATCAACTAGAAAAAGAAGAATAAACAAATTAAAAAAAAATTTTAACTAAAACTTTAAACGGAAACAACACAATTTAAACAATAAAATTTAGACAATGTTTAAGTAGCGAGCAATTGCAGCTGCATACAAAAAACAGAAAACAATGGAAATCAAAATCATTCAAAGAAAACAAAAAACTAAGATAAAATCTCTGAGACAATCGATTGAAACAAACAAGGAATCCATTCTAGTCCACTTTATCAAGGGCTGAGGACTATATTCGAAATGGATTCAAAATATTTGGGAATTTTTTTTTGTAAGAAGCTTGCATTACACCAAATATAGCTTGTCTAGACGAATAGAATCTAGAAGTATAGAAGCTCTATTTGGCGTAAGACAAGCTTCTTACAAAAAAAATTCCCAAATATTTTGAATCCATTTCGAATATAGTCCTCAGCCCTTGATAAAATGGGCTAGAATGGATTCCTTGTTTGTTTCAATCGATTCTCTCAGAGATTTTATCTTAGTTTTTTTGCTTTCTTTGAATGATTTTGATCTCCTTTTCCAATTTATCTACTTTTATTTCTGTAATTATTGTATTTTTCCATTTTTGTATTTATGTGTTATGTATATGTGTACGTAATGATTTAACTTTTTAATCTTCTTTATATTAAATCTTTTTTAACGCCACCTAATTTATAAGTATAAACGAATTACTGCTACTTCACTCTTAAAGAACCGGACTTCTACTTTAACTTCTAGAGTTACGATATTTTTCGGGGACTTCCCTTTTTGCCACTATATAAGCTCTCTGACTATTTTTAACACTCTCTTGATTAACCATGTAACTCACCTAGTAAAACGCGCCGCTTTTGCTCATAAACGCTTAAATCCTGGTCATGGATGTAAATTAAATTATGATTAATCTATATAGCCTGTATCATGAAATAGAAATTGGATTACTACTGTCTTCTGATTCAAAGTGCTTACTTACACCATACCTAAAGAATGATGTTGTACGTATAAGTTTGTATATGCAATGCAGTGGCGAATCCACAGGGGGTGCTGTGGGCTGCAGCCTCTCCCAGAGGTAAACAAAAATTCTTCATTTTTTAAAAATCACTTCAGCAGTTTGTTCTTAATCTCCTTTTCTTCTACAGAAAAAGAGGGCATCATTGCTTTCTGGCGTGACAGGCTTTCCCCGCTTTTGTAATCATTCCACTCGTACTTGTAGTGTTAACCCTGTAATGACGGTTCGGGCGGTGTCGGGCGATCAGATGCTTATCATTGAATGACGAGGAAAACAGTGTCGTTGCTAAAGACGCGGTCATGCGGTCGAAAACAATTTTTGGCTAGTTATTTCATTGTGTTTATGTTAAATTAATGAAAGTATTGCAGGTCTTTCGTGATTTTTATTGTCAGGTGAGCAAAGTTAAAGTTATTTGATTGCATAAGCCATTGAGGTCATGACGATACAAAATTTTTATGACCTCAACCCTCTTCAGACTAAAATCCTGGATTCGCCACTGATGCAATGCATATATAAATTCACTGAGATAAATGCTTCAGCCTCAAGTCAATTATTAAGCATTCTCTTAGCTCGTCAACAAAATACTAAAAATCGGAGAACACAAAATACTTACGCGCACAAAATTTCAAAGGCTTCTCTTTTGACTTTGTCTGCTCAAAGATTTTTCAATACTGCGGGATCGAGGATTTTTACCGATATCTTCCATTAAAACTCCCTTTCAAGGAGGCTATTGATCCAAACCCTGTCGTTGCCCAGGGCAAACTCTTTGAATATAATAAGAAGGGGAAAAGACCTACGTCAGGAGTCAACTTCCAAAACGAACTGCTTATTGACAAGGTAGGGATAGCGTTTTGTCGATCGTTCTTTTATAAACCTGCTTTTGTTCTAGAAATCGTCTGATGAAAAGCGACATTCAGATGATCCTTCGCTTTGAAGTGACCGAAAAATGTCCCGAGTCGCACTCTGAACTATTCAATTAGAATGCTCCCACGATCATTTTTATTTTATTTATTTACTAGCTGATTTTCATATGCCTGCCTCCGTTTTTTTCACTGCAAATGATGTCACTAGCTTTCCCTAACAAATGTATATCTCCTTTGTGCCCTTTCTTGTTGATTAAAACTTTCAAATCTAGCTTTTTTATTACCTTATGACAGTATGGTTTGAATGAAAACGCGAGAAGTTTTGAAAAAGTACATTTATTTTAAACTTTTAAACAATATACAGTTTAAAAACTAATACAGCTTTAAAAGGAACTGTTATACTATACATAATTTTCCCTGCGTCGCTGATTAAAAATATAAACATAAAAAAATCTTTAGAAAACTAAAATCTTAATAAAGTATACGTTGTAAAATAAAATATCAAAAGCAAAAAAAAGAAAAAAGAGAGATAAGAAATGCTAGAAAATTATGATTTCCGACGTTTATAACTCAACTTCCCGATGTTTATAAATGAAAACAGAAAATAAGCCTATCTAGTCTTATGGTTGGGAAGAGAGTTTTCCACGGGTAAGTATGGAACGAACAGTAGCGTCCAGGCCTGGACCCCTGACCTTGGTGACGAACTAGACGACCATTTTGGCGACAAATCGAAGGCGATCCGAAAATGCGATCATCTTCTCGATATCTCTATTAAGAGAGGAGATATACAGAATGTACTGGATGATTCCCTGTGACGCCACGACCAGTCGAGCAAGGGTATATAAAGGGAGGCAACCGAGAGGAGATGATGACTTTGGAGTTTCGTCTGCAGTGCGAGCTGGAAAGCCGGTGAGCTGAGCGTTAGTGAAAGTGCTGTTACTGTCATTATTAGTGAATTGCTGTCTGTTTGTGTAGCTATATCAGGAAGTGCTGTTACTGTTATTGCAAGTTATTTGTTGTCTGTTTGTGTTGATAATCTGTATAAGTGCTATTGTTCCTGTTACCTGTGCTTCGTGTTTTTCTGAATATTAGTGAATAAATCTTCATTCTCCCTTATCCTGCTTGTTGGAATTCTTTTCCGCCGTGCACACACAGAACGAATTTCTTAACAATATGCAAAAATACATATTTGGAATTCTGCCTACTTGTCTGTGAACACGATAACTGAAAATCGCGAAGAGCTTAATGGATGAAATTTGGTGTAATTTCTTTACACCAAAATTGTAGATTTATTTCAAATTTTGGAGCAACTCCGTCAATGGGAAGTCTGCGTGTCCGTCCGTCCGTGTTTCAACGCGATAACTCAAAAATGCAACGGGCAAGATAGATGAAATTTGGCATGTAGCTTTATCGCCAGAATTATTGGAATTTAGTACTGATATTGAATTTGATACTGAATTAACATTGCTACTGAAACTTTTGCATTTTAACAATCGAGATGTGGAGAGGAAAGTTATAATTTTGTTATGTGCATAGTCGAGTATAATGCTTCTTGGGAGATATTTACTTTACAATTATTTTGCTTGAAATTTCAGTTCATCGTTTAAATTGTTATTCTCAACTCACTTTTGAATATGCATTCTCTTTTGTTCATTCAAGTAAGACTTAATGTATATGATTTGCAATGTACTTTGATAAATAAAGTATTGCCGGCTTGGTCGGCGATTCTTTTGGTCGGGATGGGCCTTAGTGGCTTGTGGATCTTGGTTGCTCCACGAGCTTGGAAAACCAGACTGGACCTAAATTTTGGTCTTAATGAACGCGTTCATGGAGTCAATTATCCCAAGCAAATTGTCTCATTCTAGGTTAAATTAACACTATTTTAAGGAACGGTTCGGGTTTTGAGCCACAGGTGTTGTAGTGGAGGAAGTGGCTTCCCGGTGTCCGTCCTGATCCCTTGTAGGAGCATCTTATTGCTCGGCTGGGGTCACCAATTTTACCGTGTGCCTAGGCAGGACGGTGGTTCTATCAAGGTTATCACCAGAATTGTAAATGTGAATGGCGGCGGTCTGTCTATCGGTACGTCTCATGTCCACTCAACCTGTTAGGTTGCTGTAATGGCTTCAGGTACGGGGGCATGGGGCGGCGTTCTGTCTGTCTATCGGTCGGTGTATTCAGGAATAAAAAACACAACAAATTAGATCAGAGGTTCCCAATCTGTGGTACGCGTACCCCTGAAGGTACGTGGAAAACCAATTAGGAGTACTTAAAAGTGATCTAGGTAATGGCGGAAAGCATAAAACATAAGAATATTCTAGAATTTCGTCTTCTCAAGTACATATGAAAACTGAAAGTGAAAATTGTACGAGTCCGAAAGTCTATTCACGAAATAAGAAAAAGGAATAAAAAGATCTAGCAATTGAGTCATTGTTAGCTCTCATCATAAGTTAATGCGAAATTATTTCAATGCCGTTTTTATTCGTTTTGACGTTGAACTAATGCTATTTTAAAATGTAGTCAAAAATTAGTCCTACAAATTTTATTATGTTCATTAGAATCGTTTGACTCTTAAGCTAAGACCTTGGCGTTGTTAATAATAACTTTTTGTGCTGGAGGATATATCAGTAGGAGGTACTTGGAATTAAAACAAAATAATAATAATAATAATAAAGGGGTACGCGAGTGAAAAAAGATTGGGAACCGCTGAACTAGATAGATGTATTTTGGTATGTAATCGTAACACGAAAGTTGTACATATCTGTCAAATTTTGGACGAAATCCTTTAAAGATATAATATTTGAATGTTTATTTGCATCTGTGCGTGTGAATACTATAATTGAAAAACAGAACGAACTCGATAAATGAAATTTCGTACGTGGTCTTGACACCGCAACTGTAGATCTGTATCAACTTTTGGACCCATTCGCCCGACGGGAAATCCATATTCATCCAAGTCATTGCTGATGCAAAAATACACGAACTCTTACTGGTTATTCACAATGTTCGGCTTGATTAATATTGTTACAAAAATCTTCTGTGGGTGTATGGTGGAAATAGTCCAACACTCAGGATAATGGAGAATTAAGGTTTATTCACAAGTATGCAGGAAAACGCGTAGCACAGGTAACAGGAACAATAGATCTTGCACAGATTAGCAAAGCAAACAGACAACAATTCACGGGTAATAACACAAACAGTCAGCAAATCACTAATAATGACAATAACAGCACTTTCAATAGCGCTCAGCTCACCGACTTTTTAGTTCTCTCTGCAGATAAAACTCCAAAGTCGTTCCAGTCGATCAACACATCCAAGAGCGGTCTTTTCATATTCTCCCCGATAGGCCATGACGTCACATAGAATTTGGTTTGGAGAAAAACCTGGATCTCGGCCCCTAATATAAATGTCAAGAAAGTAATAGCATTTTCGGGTATCTTCGATTTGTCGCCAAACTCGCAAAGTTTGTCGCCAATTCGCCAAAATTGTCGCCAAGGTCAGGGGTCCATGCCTGGCCGCTGCCCTTGGATTCATGCTTACCCCTGTAAAATTCCCTCCCAAACTATAACACTTGCGAGGCAGGAAAACGACATTGCATCCTTGTAACAATATTATTCTAGTTAAGGGTAACTGTAATAGGTAATGTTACGTTGGGTTTAATATAAGCAACTAAAAACAAAGCCATATCAGTGTTGTTCTAACATGAAATCATTGCTGATATAACATTAGCAAGCAGATATGAAGTCACATTTTTATTTTATAATGATATAAATGTAGCTATATCAATGTTATTATAACATGAAGTAATCGTTGATGTAACATTAACCAATAGACATGAGGCCCAGCGGCGGCTTGTCAGCTCAGAAACAAACAGTTCTGCAAAATTTATATAGATATAAATTGTAGGAAATTTTGTGCTGATTATTTTGGTATATAATGATGATAAGCTAACAAATGATAGTTTTTGAGTTATAAGCATAAATTCGAAGAAAAAATTTTGGTGGCAAACCTCAGATTCGTAATCAGCACCCCAAAAACTTAAAGGAGCAAATAATTACAACTCCTCCAGGATTTGATTTTAAAAAACTACTTAATGACTCGACTATTGAGAGAAGGCGGAAAAAAAATGCAAATG
Source organism: Araneus ventricosus (assembly GCA_013235015.1). Classification (NCBI taxonomy): domain Eukaryota; kingdom Metazoa; phylum Arthropoda; class Arachnida; order Araneae; family Araneidae; genus Araneus; species Araneus ventricosus. The sequence goes on from BGPR01002336.1 coordinate 154,406, forward strand.
GGGAAGGTAAAGGCGAAAGTAGCGCCAAACGAGAGCTGTGAAAATCGCAGCTCAAGTGTCTCTAAAATTTAAAGGGAAAAAGGGTTGCTTTTTTCTTCAGACTGAGCGCTCCGCGTTGCTCAATACGCGAATTTTGATCCATAGGAGGGGCAAACCACTAAGCACCTCTGGTCTGTCTCTCTCTTAATTCTTGATTGATTTTCCGTCTTCCTTTTACGTTTTCTGTTACTTTTTTGCCATTTTCGTTGATCATTGAACTCTCAAAGGAGAATAGTAAGCCAATTAGAATAAAAACGAAAATACAAGCTTTTAAAATGATTTCAAGGCGACTGCAGCCCTAATGGATCCCCCGCCACTGATGAAGCCATATAAGTATTATTCTAGTATGAAATAATCGCTGATATAACATTAACAAGGAGATATGAAGCCACTTTAGTGCTATTCTATGATGAGATGAATATAGCGACATCAATGTTATTGTAGCATGAAGTAATCGTTGATGTAACATTAACCAATAGACGTAAAGCCATATCAGTTCCATTCTGTTGTGACTTGACTGCTAATACAACAAGTCGATATGCAAGATATCCATCCGTATGCAATTTAAAATAGTTGTAACTTTATAAGCGTATGCGTTAGAATGAATTCATAAAAAAGGATAGGAAAGCATGATGTATCTATTTTTTTCTTCTGTCTTTAAACAAATTGTTTTTAAAAATTTAACTTAAAAAAGTTATTTATTTTTCAGAATTACTCTTGGTCGTGAGTGAAGCCACAGCTCAAGACATGGGAAAAAATATGCATGGTGGAAAACACATTATTGAAAAAATTATTAATAATTTAAAATCCTAAAATATACATAACATCACGTCATGCCTTTGTATTTAGAATCATTACGATTCTTTGCAATCGGTTTAAGTGAACATATATAGTACGAGGCTCGAAATGTATAGGAAAAGGACCGAAAATTAACAATAACCATTCGAAGTGGTGCGCGATTAAAACTTATGGACCAATTAAGATCCTATGTGAAGGTTGGGAACCATTAATTTATCACTGAAAAGCATTTTACCCTTTCAAAACATTATCTCCATTTTGAAAGTTGGCTCTTTTGTGTCTGGCTTCTTGCTTTATCCCTTTTCATTCTCGAAAACGATCCATTATTTTATTATTCGACATTTGAAAAGAATGATCAATTATTGAAAATAAAAAAATGCACCAAAAACCACGAACATTTAACTTTACATTTCCCCTCTCAAGTCGCCTTTGTTTCTGGTCGCCGAACATTAATCACCAGTCACGAACTTTACCAAAAGCCCATCTTTCTTACAAACAAACCAACTCCTATTTTCGTTTCGGGAAACAAAAGCCTCCACGCTGTTCTTCTTCTGCTTCCACACTGTTGCCAACTTAATTTGAATAAAAACAATCTGCAAGCGATTCTGCACTCAGCTGACCGGAAAGAAGTGTTGCTGCGAGGCCACAAGTAAGAAAGAGAACCCACCTATGATTGATTTTTTTACGCCTCGCAACCAAATGCGGTGCACGAAAACGAAACAATGAATCCGTCCAAAGAATATCCCATCAGTCTTTTCTCCGCGCTGCGTGATATGCGTGCTCTTAGCAGACTGATAATGTTCCTTCCCGGCTTCTAGAAGCAATAGAAAAAAGGGAGGGGAGGGCAAAAGATGATGGCCCTAGAAATGATCCAGGGCGCGCGTGACGCGAAACGGAGCCCCTCCTATTTTTTTTCTGTCTGACCTCTGAACCGAGCCCGGATTTTGACGAAATCGTATGAGAAGTAAAGGCTGCAGCCACTGCGCATGCGCAAGATTGAAATCTGTTGCTATTTTTGAATATGCTGTGATCTGGATATACATAAGAACAGATTATTGTTGAATCTGAGTAACAAGAAATCGGCTTTCGTACATAGTTCTTGCTGTGATATGACAGGTAGTTTCGTAAATTTATCATTATCAAAATATTCATTTGGTGCAAAAAGCATCGTCTTGCTCCGAGATATTGTGTAGCCGAGTATTTGCTGATTTCCTCACATCTGAATTTTTGAATTGCAGCTTATTTTAAAATTAAACAAAAGCTCTTGGCCTAGTAATTTAAAACTACGATCAGGTGACGCTCTTTTATGACATCTAATTCTGTACGCATCTCTACGACCTTCGCTACCACACTATTTTTTGAATGTGCTGGTGCTGAATGTATATTTAAAAACAAATTGTTAATATAACTTAATTAGTATATTTGAGCAACGAGAAAGCGTGCTTTATATACAGTAATCGCCATGCTAAAGAATGTTTAAAATCATCTCTATCAAAATATTCATTTGGTGCAAAAAGTACCAAGTCTTGCTCTGAGAAATTCGGTAGTCGAGTATTTGCTGACTTTCTGAATTTTGGTTTGCAACTTATTTTAAAATTAAATTAAAGTTATTGGTCGAGTAATTTAAAACCACTATCAGGGGACACACAAATCATTAAGTAAGAGACTTAAAATGACACATAGAATATCACGTTCTTAATCGGACTCATTTTTAACAGCGTTTGAGCTATGTGTGGCGGGATACCACGCAGGGTGGAGCCACCCACTCAGGAGATTCCATATCACATTATGAGTGGCAAATGGGATGATGTTGTAATTATCCCAACATGATTTTCACATGCTATACACTTTTGTTGCGGTATTATGTGAATCGGTGGCCCAGCCACCAGTCTTTAAAACTTTGCGGCGCAGTGTGCCAGCTGAAGACATACCTAATTTCATTCGCTTCTCAACCGTTAAATTCAACTACAAATGTGAAATAATAGGTTTAGGATAGGGCTAATAGTACTCCTTTTAGGATGTATACGAGATAAGAAATTTTTTCATTTCTGGATGTTTACAATTTTAGCAAATTATATCGAAATTTTTCCTCCAATATTCTTGAAGTTTTAATTTATGTGGTATTCTGCCCACACAACGTCAAGAATGCCGTCTGGAGCCATAGTTTAGAAGCAACGTTTGGCAACGCTCTACGAGCAGACGTCACGCGACACGACGGACATTTTCTCTTTCTAGCGACAGAATTTAACCCGCCTTTGCGAAGAACAGACTGTGTGCGATGGAACGCGATGCCTGAACTGCCGTGATGATTGACTATCTTAATTTGATGTAAAGGCCAGTAACCGCCCTCTTAATTCTTTTACTTTATCTCCTTTCTTTTATGTTCGTCCCTTGTGTTTGTCTTGTCCATTAAATTACTATAATAGCAGAACTGTGTCCTCACCTGTCTACGAAACTTCACACTTCTTCACCTAACACGGGACCTAGGCTTCCATACTTCATTTATGACTTTTGAGTGTATCAAGGTGGCTGTATCTAAGTGAGTTCTCATATGAGGGGGGTGACCCCAAAGGGGGACGACCCCTCCCCCTCGGAATGGAGCAAGTTAAAAGAAAAACTGTCGATTCTATGTCTTGACAATAAACTAAACCCATTCATGATGTTTTTTCATCATATTTCAAAAATTGCACTCAAACCTTAACGCCTTGCACCGCAAAGCGTTAAGGTTGACTGGGAGAAACAGGTTATGTTATATCATGGTTCTAAAACCAGAACAAACATAACATGAGGGGGGGGATACTGTGCTCCACTGTTTAACTTTATTACGGCACTGTCGTAGCTCTCTTAAAAAGTAATCGGATGTATTTCGATACTTATGTATTGATTTATTTTACTTTTAATTATATTAACTGGGAAACCAACACCGACCCAACCTATCCAAAAAGGTGGAAGGCCTGAAGAAGGTCGGTGGTCATGTATTCCAATGATATTTTTTCTTAATTTTTTAGCTGAAAAAAGTTTCGCGTCCCTTTTTCTCATACGATAATCCCGGTTCAACAAGTCTTGTGCGCTTGAACAAACGACATTTTTAAACCATTCGGACAAAATCTACGTGGAACAAAGATTAAAAATTCCATTCCTTTTTAATAATTATTTTGTCTTCTGAAACAATTATTTGCCTTCTAAAATAATTTCGGAATATGTGAGAATTTCAGACTAAGTTCGAATATTTAAACGAAATATCATGTAATTAAAACAGGGCTTCTTAAATATTTCCGAGTCGAGACCCCTTTTTGGATAGCAAAATAATTCTGCGACTACATCTGAGGCAGAAAGGTTTAGCACGACCAGAAGATTAAGAATAATTAAAAGGAAATACGATTAATAATAATTTTTTGGTAGGTTTTAATGAAATATTTTTCATCGAGAGGGTTTTTTTTTTTAAGTTTTGCTTAATCTCCTGAGGGGCGGTGTTACAGACAATTCCTCTCCCATTCCTGAAAATCTATGGGGAGGAAAAATACTTTGTATGCGAAATATTTTGCTGTTAAGTGGCAGGAGTTCAAACCTACAGTAATTTTTAGATAATTAAAAAAGACAATATAGTATCCCTCACACGGTTAAAAATGGTGGAACAATCTGAAAGTATGAGGCTCTATTATAGTTTTTACGATCCCAATAATTTTACGGCAACCTTATTTGGGGGTCGCTATCAGCGGAATAGCTAGGGTAAATAATGCCCGGGGCATTATATGATTTTTTCGTCCCCAATTGCAATCAGCGTAAATGGAGCCTAAATCATGGTATTATTTTTTCGCACCTCATCATATTTGACTTAAAAAGCTGCATAAAACGCTCTAATGTTTTGTCTCCATGACGCCCGGGGCATCTATAGCACATTGAACCCCTCATCATATTTGGTTTTAAAAAGTTATATAAAACGCACTAATATTTTGTCTCCATGACGCCCGGGGCATCTATAGCACATTGAACCCCTCATCATATTTGGTTTTAAAAAGTTATATAAAACGCACTAATATTTTGTCTCCATGACGCCCGGGGCATCTATAGCACATTGAACCCCTCATCATATTTGGTTTTAAAAAGTTGCATGAAAAGCATTAATATTTTGTCTCCATGACGCCCGGGCATCTATAACCCCTTGCACACCTGTCGCCACCTACAGTTTAAAAACCCATGAAACGAAGTACTGAACACTGAAAACTGCTCTGTTTTTTTTCAGTGATTCCACTCCAAATATAGGGCATCGCGCGATGATCCAGCCATTCCTCTGCCGAACTCCGATCCACCTTGTTATTTAAGAACCTCATCTCTGCTGGACGCCTCCTACGAATCTCTTTTCTCGAGCGTGTTTATTACGTGCCCTCGTGTGGCAACAATCTGTTTGTGGCCCGGACCAGGGTCAGGGCAAGGCTCCCCGGCGCAGCAACACAATAGATTCCGATTGGACATGGAAGAGGGCCAGAAAAGCCGATCTGTCACTCCGAGGAGAGACGATTAGCTAGTTGCTTAACCCTTGCTCCAAGTTCCATTTACTTCTGGAGAGGGATTTCGCAAATGGATGCAGCAGCATTGAATAATTGCGATATCAAAGCAGTGGGAGCTCTTGTTGGAGTGTGCGGAATATAAAATGCCAGGCAACGCCTAGGTCTTTTGCTTTGTTATCTCTCTCTCTCTCTCTCGATTTTTTTCTCGTAATTTACTATTTCGTTTCTGAAAGCATTTACCTTTGCAATGTGAATTCTCATACACGTACATATACAATCAAGGGTTTTAGGAGTCTTCAAGGGGATTTTTTCTAGGCGTTATAGGTAAAGCTGTTTCCAGGTTGTTGACATCCGAAGTGGGAAAAATAAATATATTCTTGCCTATTATTTAAAAAGCTTGCCCTTTTTATAGATGCTGTAACCCAGCGGTTCCCAACCTTTTTTACTTTGCGTACCACTTGATTGGTATTTTTATTTTTGAGTACCCTTGGACCTCTACCATCCAGCAGCATTAAAAAAGTTTTTATCAATAACGCCAAAGGCTTAGGTTAGCTCAAGAGTCAAACGGCTCTAATGAACGTAATGAAATTTGTAGAAGTGATTTTCGGATTTACATTTTATTCCATTTCCTAAAAATAGTTCTAGTTCAAATTCTGAAAAAATGAAACCATAATTGAAATAATTTCGCATTAATTCGACATAATTGCTCAATAACTAGATATTGATCTGCTGCTTCCTTTTTCTTATTTCGTGAAAACACTTTCAGACTGGTAAAATTTTCACTTTGATTTTTCATAGGAACTTGAGAAAACTAAATTCTAATATGTTCTTATGTTTTGTATTTTCCGCCATTACCAAGATCACTTTCACGTACCCTTAACCGGTCCCCAACGTACCTCCAGGTCACAGGCAAACCGAAACTGCTGTAACCGAAATGTTTTTCATCTGCGTATAAGCTCTACTAGCTTTCGGACTAGCATAACTTTTGCTTTTCCCACACGAAACAAAATCCTATATTTTTTCCCTTATGGTTCGTGCTTCACGTCACTGCCAACATAGCTTTCGCGTACACCGAACTGGTTCATCGTATACACCCTGGGGTACGCGTACCACACGCTGGAAACATCTTGCCTAGATTATAAATTGGATTAATTTATAACTACTCTAGTTAATCTGAAATACGGTAGGGATATCATGGAAGGTAATAAACTTAATACATGGAACATTATATTTTACATAAAAATCGTTCCCGTCTTTTTTTTTCCCCTTATCATCCGATATCAGCAATATCCATTTATAACGTTTAACTGAGACTTTACTATACCACAAATTTAATATAATGCATTTTAAAATTATTTTTTAATGCACTTCTATTAGCGTACAAAAATGTGCAGATTTTTCTAAATTTAATTATTTTCTAATTTTTGATTTTTTTTTATTTATAATTCATTATTGTTAATATCAAGGATTCCAGAAAATTTTTCTGAAACACATTACCAGATGGCACCACTGGTACGAAATCAAAATTTGATTAAATTAATCGGTTAACTGATCATTAAATTCTGAAATTATTAAAATTATGAACTGTCATCGACAATACTTAAGTGAACAGAATTCAAAAACTCTAGCACATCAAGAAGTGAGTAAAAAATCGATTACAAAATTCCATTTTTAAAAACATGAAACAAGTCAAGTTAGACAAAAGTGTTTATAAACAAGACGGCATGGAAAATTCTACACTCTCCATATAGGGAGGATTGCGTTTAAAGAGAACTGTTATATGGCAAGTCTACTGTATTATAAACAACCTTACTGACATACATTAGCTCGGAGAAGAGCTAACAGGACAAAAGCCAATACATCATGTTTGTTGGAAGCTTGGACCTGATCCAGCTCAACTTTTAGAGATAACCAATTCTCTAAGTAAATAGTTTTGTTAGCCTAATGTACTTTTTTCTTCTTTCTTTTAGTCTGTTACGTAGACTAGTCTGCGAAGTTCCAGACTCTACACTTTCCGGCAGTTCGATAGTCAGCACATTAATTGAAGTACCTGCATTCTTTTGAGGGGAAAAATTGTCTAGGTTTACTTAAAGAATGGTTCGAATTGCAACTTCTTATTTCTGTTTTCAAGAAAATTCCAAGGCATGGTTGTGGCTTACACGTATATGCATGGACAGTTACTTTGACTGTCCCCAAAACAAACGTCAATGACACGCGTGTATTTCCCAGCAACTCTATATGGCAACCCGACAGCAATGTAGGTGTTCAACTCAATGCACACCTTCGCGAAGTCGCGGTATTCACTTTTGAGAAACAGACACATCCATTCATGCCATTTGGTAGGCACAATCGTCATTAATTCTTCCTTGCAGGCTATTCTTCGAGAAAGAGGAGAAATGTATTAATACTGATCCAAATAATAATTATCCAAAATTTGATATGGATCTACAATGTTGGTGTCAAGGCCACATACCAAATTTCATTCATTTAGCCCGCTGCTTTTTTGAGTTATCGCATTCACATATACATGAACTAGCTGTTATACCCGGCGTTGCTCGAGCTAGAAATATTTTCTAGTCTTAGCACTTATAACACTTTAAACTTAATTAAACAGTTTTTCGCTATTCGTTGATTCTCGTTTGCCTTCTCCTGTGTCTCTGACCCCTCGGCCAGCAGCTAAATCACTCTCTTCTTTTTCGTACTTTGAACCACCTCTCACGAGTGTAGCAACCCTTGGAATTCCACTTTTCTGTCAAAAACAATAAAAACATTATTGAAAATTGTGTTTGAAAATATTTTCAAAAATTAATTAAAATTAAATAGAATGTCGTACGGAAATGAAATCGGTGTCATTGAAAAGCTTTTTTTTAGGTTTAAGATGATGTTAAAATGGCTTTTACGTGAATGTTCCGAAATTATTGCGGGAAAACTTTAAAATTTAGGGCGATTTTTAATTAATTAAAATTTTGAAAAACCCTTTCTTAGTGAGGACGTACTACCCAAGAAGCAACTACCTGCTAAATTTCAAGTTTCTAGTCCTAGTGGTTTGGGAGATTTCTTGATGAGTCAGTGAGTGACTTTCTCTGATTTATATGTAATAATCTTACTTAATTTTACTTTAAATTCTAATATTATATATTTTAAAATCTTAGTACAATACTAATGTATTCCAAAATCACTTTCCTTAAACTCCAGTTTCATTTTATTTCTCGCGCTGGAAGTATATTAAATCACGCATTTTTGCATATTTATTATTAAAAGAATACTTTAATCGCTCCTACAGAAACGTCTTGTTGGCGCCAGACTTTTCCCTAAAACACCTATCTAATTTGCTAAAAATAACTAATATTCTCTTCACTTTGATCACGTGCCTATATGTTAATCTCCTATCCTGATAGAACGCAGGGATTTTTCGCTCTCTTTTGACTTGAAACTTTCATACGAGATGTGCGTATATTCCGCCACTCTCCCATATATTGATAATAAATGAAAAATAGTTATTTACTCGGCCTGTTCGTGACTACAGCAACAAAATTATTATTGCATATATAGATAATAGACATACAAACCGACAGTTAATCCTCTAACGAATTTCATCCAAAATCATATGAACAATTGTAATTGTTGGGTGCAAACAACTGACAGCATTGGTAAAGCGCGCACCGTCTGTAAGTAAATGTGTATTTGGAATTTATAAAGTCTGTATTATTTCTTTATTGAAACTGCTTTCTTTTGAGCCAGGGACTCGGAAGTATATTTATAAACTCCCTTGAATTAACATTTTGAACACTTTTACCTTTTTTCAAGTGTAAAAAATTTACTAATTTTAGCAGAGATTTTGGTGAAATTTCGATTTGCTCTAACACTATTGATATAACATTAGGCCAAATTCCGGCCGTTTAGTTCTTTGAGTTTTTCTATGATACTATGATCTCCAAAAATAGTTTTCTCGATCTCAATAAGGGCTAAAACGTGGAGATTCATCAAAATCTCAAGGTAATTTTTTTTTCCTTCTTATTCGAAACTAATTCATTTTCAGACATGAAATTTAGGCTTATAAAAATAGATGAATAAAAATATAGAAAAAATACTCTTGACATGAAATTTTAAATTATTAATAAACAAAAATTTGGTCAACCTTTGCCTATAAGTTGCGAAAAACGAAAAAGAATGTTTTGATAGGCATTGTCTCGAACAGGATATATCGAAATTTTCAAAATAAAAGAATTTCGAAATCCTCAAGTGTTTGGAGAATTTTCTTCTTATTTTCAAAACAGGAAAAGAAGGAGTTTGAGACTAACAATGAAATTAAATTTGAAAACTATAAATAAAATAATTCAAATGGATTGTTTTCAAGTTAGAAAACCAGAAAAGGAATATTAGTTTTCAATATTCAATTAAAAAGTCAATTGCTGTTCAATTTTGAATAACTTAAAAATAAATCTGTTTAATTTGGTGTAAAGAAATTCTTTTGATTTAATTTTAAAAGTAAAAAATAATGAATATTTAAAAAAAATAAGAATTTAAACAGAGTTTGATAAATCAGACAAAAATTGTATTTAAGTGCTAAATTGTTCTTCTTTCTCGCACACGAAGAATATATTGCGAAAGTTTTGTTATCGGGGAAAAATTCATTCTCGAGATTTTAATGAATTTCAGCATTTTAGATTTCACTGAGTTCGAAAAAAAATCTTATTATCAATTATAGCGAAAATACTAAGTCCAAGTCATCGAGTCTGTAATTAAAAAAAATTTTTTTTTCAATTCTGAAAGTCAGAAATTTTTTTTAAAGTGCACAGTTGTCAACTTGACTTTATTGAATAAACAATATTTCTAATTTTAAAAATGGGTTTAGTGGATAATAGTTTCCGAATTTTTCACCGAGAAACATCTAAATGACGAAATTAAAACACATTGACGACAGAGGACATCATAATGCGATAAAAAAAATGCTTGGAACCCATAAACATGTTAAGTGTGTTTATGGACTTGAAACAGAACAATAACAATTTCAAAATCAGAAAGTGTCATCTAATTAGATAAGTACAAAAAAGTGAGGGATTAATTGTGATTGAAATTTAGTTTTGTTAGATTAACCATCCGTTTTTGAAGCTGCACGATAATTATTTAGAACGGACCCTTGATGACAGATTAATTTAGGCCCTGCTGGTTCACGACCAAGGTTGAAGGATTTTTAGCAACAAACGTCGTTTCCCTCAATTTGAAAAAAAATCATTTCAATCTATTTCAAATAAAAGAAAAATTGTCATCTGATGACAGACTAAAATATTGCCGAATTGATACGGTCAAGACAGAGGGAAAGAAATGGTCCTTTACACCACAGTCCCCGTTTCTTTCTCCAGGGCACCGCTGATAAAACAAACAAAAAGTAGATCCAAATATTTCAAAACAAAATACTCCGTATAATCATAGTACATTACGCCCCATAATACAGTCCTCAGCTTTACAGATCGGACAGTCGCTATAACTCGGGAATTTATTATCAGATTTTCACAAAACTGGCGTCGATGGAAATGTCTCGAGGAGTATATTCCGAATAACCCCTCGAGACATTTCCATCGACGCCAGTTTTGTGAAAATCCGATAATAACTTCCCGAGTTATAGCGACTGTCCGATCTATAAAGTTGAAGACTGTGCGTTAGAAATGACGTTATTCATCGACACCTTCGTATTGAAAGAATAGAAGATTTCATCAAGCAGATTTCTAGAAAGTTCTTTAACCACACAAATACACAACCACAGAAACCAACCAGGTTAAACCTTCTTTGCTCTTAACAACAGGAAATATGCTTACCCATATTACACCACCAAATGGACCCTTCTTCTAAAACCCCCAAAATAAGTTGATTTTTAGTCTGATGCTTTAATTTTTATCATTATTTCGCCATGTTACGTAAAACTTCAAACTTTAAAAGTTTGAAACTAATTCGCATTTTAGCATACTGTTCAATTATTTAAAAAAGAAGCTGGAATCTTTAGAATTCTAAAATATTTGAAATTCTATGAAAATTGTCTGAAATTATACTCATAATAATATGCTGCTATATTTATGAAATTTCAGTTAAAAATAGACCTATACCATTAAATTGTATCACTAAAGTGAGGGGTTTATCACATTTTGAGCCAAGATCCGACAGTACGTCGTTCTCATTAGTATGTAGTTTAGAAGGCTTCCTTTCAACGACGTACTACAGAGGTTTCGCTGTATAAGATCAATGAAATCAAAAGTACAGTAGAGTCCCGGTAACCTGGGCTACATGGGACTAGACCCTATCCGGATTAAACGGAATTTTACTTAAAATGCACGTAATACAAGTTGTAGATGGGTAAAACTACAAAAATTGATGTTTTTTCCCGTAAATACATACAATTTTTCCTACAGCTTAGTTAACACAGCTTAGTAACAGAATGTACCTATTATTATTTTCGTACTGACCTCTCACTAAAATTAGTATATCATGCGTTTTTTTAAAAAGAAAAAACATACCCCGTCCGGATGAACCGGATGTTCGGACAAGCAGAGACCGGATTAGCAGAACTCTACTGTATAAACAAATTTTGAAAGGATACAACTTTAGAATGTAAGTACTATCAAAATGCAAGAACGTATAAAGTGAAAAAACAAGAACAGTTTTTTTTTATATTCAGATGACAATATACTTAGATAAAAATCATTTTAAAAACTACACTAATGGATAAACGAGTTTTACTCCATAAAAAAACAGTAAAAAACCCCAAAGCTTCTTGAAATGTGCCATTTCAACCATATTGAAAATAGTAATAATAATAAAATTGCTGATGACTAAGGCCATGACTAAACCACGCATGACTCACTCAAAAACCACTAACAAAGAAATTTGAGCAAGAAAGCTGAACTATATTTTACCACAAAGTTGCGATGAAAAAAAAAAGTAATTTGCTTTAAACCACACAAAATTGTAATGAAAAAATTGCTAACAACTAACGTCAGACGATTTTTATGATACACGTTTTGAGCATGAATTGTTAACGTTTCAAGAAATGTAACACTTGAAACCATGGTAATAGTTAAAATTAGTATGAATGGTTTAGTTATTATAAACGCATTTGAAAACTCTAAAAGTCATCCATAGCCCCAAGGCCGATATGGCCATAACTTCAGATTTCATGGGTCAAACTGTTATTACATTAGGCATAGCAATAATAGCTTTCTATTCGCTGAAACCGTTTTATAGAAGTGAGTTATATATATGTAAGTCGCGATTACATACGAGGTAATAAAAGAAGTAAATGCCGACAAAAAAAAATAAGATTTGTGCATTCAAATAAGGCCATTAACATAATGGCTTATAAGACCTTGAATTTTTTTCTACTGGATCCACCTGGTGAAACGTTTATTTATTTATTTTTTCTTTCCATCGTTTGGCAACACTTGCAACTGATGCAAATAATCGATTGTGAAAGCACGTTCTGCAAACGATAAAGTGTTCTACAGGTCTTCAGTGAGATGGTTTAAGTTGTTGTGACAGAGGGTAGAGGTGGTCCGAAGGAAATGATACACACGAGTTTCATGTCCATTTATTGCTACCAATGACGGCTCGCCAACTTGGAAATGAGCAGTGCTCCGAAAGATTCGACAGCTATTGTGAAAGAACGGACACTTTTCCATAACATGAAACGACAGCAGAAGAGTAGAAATAAAATATGTAAAGCCCCAAGCACAGGCAATGGCGGCGCGTCGGGGGGGGGGGGGGCTCTCGACCCCTACCTTTTGTGGAAAAAATTAAGTTTTCATTTCATTTTAGCTGCCTAAAACTAGATGTTATATTTATTTTAAAAAAGCAACAATGTCCGGGAAAGCTAGCCAATTTTGTTACTGATCTTGTTAAAAATTTTGTCGTCTACCCCTCATTTTCCCGGGTATTTTTAGATGTCTATAAATTATTTGCCCACCCCCTTCCACTTTTTCCACCAAAACGCCGCCATTGTGCGCAAGGCCGGTTTAACCCTTTAACTGTTTAGTTTTCCGCATTATCTAATTAAATAGTTTTATGTTTTGGTAATACGTTGTCGTATTGATTCAATTCAAATTCCGCAGAATACTTGAGATGTTAATGCATTACCGGACATTTTTTGTATCTACTTATAACGTATAAGTGGATACAAAATCCACTTATAACATAACTAATTTTGGCTCAAAAACTTAAAAATGCCATAGCTGGGTGCACGAGTGGAACTCGGGCATCAATCCCCATTAAGGGACAAAGCCCTGTAGGACCCCTTAGTCAATGCAAGTTTTGGAGCCCACTTTCCCCTCCCAACTTTCAAACCAAGATATTTTGAATTGATTTTAATTTAATCTCTATAAACAAACGAATTACTCCGACCAGCCTAGGCACGCGGATTTAACTTGAATGACCCTGCCGCCGCGACAATTAATAGGGCACTGTGTCCCACGCATAATAGCCCTTATTACGAGCGGCTCATGCGACGACCCCTCAGACAGAGGTACGGCCCGGCATCATCGGGGGTAATTCAGCCCCCACCATTGCTGTATCCCACCGGGAAGCGGGACTGTTAACTTAGACGGCAGGTTCTCATCCCCATATTTGAGGAACCCTCTTAAGTAGCTATTAAATAATAAAGTTTCTATTAGTTAAATTAACGTCCCGTTTTGAAGCAACGACAAACCTCGCAATTTCGAACGCGGCCAGGTGACGACAACACCTGAGCTGGCGCCCCGTCTCTGTCTCCACCACACCAGCGATAGAACGTTTGGTCTCCAACGTATGATTTAACGTGCAACAGGCCCACATACGCGGCGGATCTTCAGTGGAAACGGGTATCGAACCTCCAGCACCGCAGATGGGATCTTATCACTAGGCCATCGCGACCCTTTTAGGTAACAAAAGTTGTTAATGTTAAAAATTTTAAACTGAAATCACAAAACATTTCATTGCTGGTCACCTTCAACAGAGATGGTTTCGATATCATGCGTATAAAGGTAATTTTAAACAAAATGGTAAAATTTACAAAACCTTTTTAACGCAACCAAAATACTCTAGTATTGTTTAGCAACGGAAAGATTCGGAAACCCTCCGCGCTTTTGCGCATGCGCCGGCGGAGTTATTTTCATCAAAATGGGGGAAAGTGAAGAATGGAAGGGTGATGTTTACATTTTACTGAGCGTGATCTAACAAAGAACTCCGGAAATGCTCTCATCTAACTCATACCTGACACCCCTTTCCGGTGTAAAATCGTCCAAAAGTTGTAGTCTCGGAATCCGTTGCTGAACAGTACCAAGTTTGTGAGGGCTGTTGGCTTACGAGTCAATCAGCCAACTGCAAAAAAGAAAAAAAAATGACAGCACCGATCTGTTAGTGAATTGGAAAGCATGAAGAAAATCTTAAGAATAATGTTCTGAAATTTAAACGATACTTAATTTTAATTCGAATAAACTCGAACACCCTATATCAAATATGTTACCCTCGACCTCAGCGGTCGAAAGTAAAATAAGTATATTTCTTTAGTGCTCATATTGTATATTCGCACAAATCATAATGTGAGAATTTTTGGTTTTCTGACTTTGAATTTAATTTAATTTTGCGTACTTGCGTTCTTCTCGGATGCTAACTAGCTTTATCCGTGTTTTGATTAATAAGAATTCATGTATTTATGTGCTACGATGTGCTACTAATTCCTGTTTCCAGAAGTTCTCGATTTCATGGGATTTTCGGGTCAAATTTTGGACGAAAGTCAGGCCTTTCACAGAAAAAATCTCTGGTTTGAATCCCTGCCTGAAGGTGACCCTTGACGAAGTCTGCAGGCCGGACTCATTTTTATTTCGTTTTAAAATTTCCAAGTTTCACTTCTGCTACCTGTTATTATTGATGTTTTAGATCTAGCTGCATTTTTCTCGCTCTAAACACAATGTTATTTAACAGTTCGATGTTTCATTTAATGGAAAATTTACATATTTTTCTAAGTATTTTAATGGACTTGCTGAGTTTCTATTTGTTACGTACATGGAAAGTCACTTCCAGCAATGTTAGTCTTATGTTTGGGAAGAGAGTTCAATAGTGGTATGTATGGAAATGCCCTGGGAATGGAGCCATTGACCTCCGACCTTGGCGACCCTTTTGGCGACTTGGCGACAAAATGTAGAATCTCAAAAATACTAGAATTTTCTCGATATCTTAATTAGGAGCTGAGATCCGGATTTCTATAGATGATTCCATGTGACGTCACGACCTGTCGGAGAGACTATAAATAGCGCCGTGCTCGGATCACGAAAGTGTTGAATCGTCTTTGAACTTGTTGATCGACTGGAATCGTCTTTGGAGTGCGAACAACCTTTGAAATCTCTCTTTGGAGTTTTATCCGTAGTGCGAGCTAGTAAGCTGATAGACGCCGAGTGGTATTGAGATTGCTGTTACTGTTATTATTAGAGATTTGCTGTATGCTTGTGGTGTTAATTAGAGCAAGTGTTGTTTTTCCTATTTCCTGTGCTTCGTTTTTTCCGGAGTATTCGTAAATAAAGCGTCGTTCTCCATTATCTGCTTGTTGAACTATTTTCACCG
>BGPR01002337.1:0-115262 GCA_013235015.1 Araneus ventricosus
TTTATATATTTAAATTTAAGAACATTTACAAATCTCTCCAGATCCGTACTCGTTTCTTTAATTTAAAGCTCGGATTATTATATCCAGGCTGCTAAAAATTAGTGTTGACATAGTCGATATTTGTTTTAGATAAATGAGAAAGTTTCAAAATGCGGAGTTAAAGGTTTTAAGATGGTTATTATTACTCTCCCATCCGATATACGTCCATAGAGAAAAAAGGAACCAAAGTTTTTGGTTGAGTTCGATAAACAATTGTAGACTGAAAACATGAAACTCAACAAACAGAATCTCACAGTTATCGAAACGAAATCCTAAAAGTAACCGCTTTCTATAACGATGTGTCATTGTGTTATGCAGGTGTCTCCAAAGTGTTTCGAGAAAAGGTCACTCTGACTCTTCCACTAACTCTCATGGCCAAGACCTAACTAGCCTATCATACCATCATTTTGTAGTTATGAATTAAGCGCAAATTTTCGTTTCGTAATTAGCCGGCAGGTCAGTTATCTATGATGCGTATTGTGGTGAATATGTACAGCACCATCTTCTGGAGAGCGGCGGAATTACGCAAAAACATGACACTTCGGAACAAAACAACTTTTTTTCCATTTTCCATGAAACTTTTAACGGTTTTAGAGTAACTTGAGGCTGCTGATATAAAGCTAATTATATTTTTGGTGCATTGGCTCTAGTTATTGAAATAATGCATATTGTCAACATTTCAAGCGTGTCTGTAGCAGGGTGGGCCGTATTCTTTTTCGTGAAACTATACAGCGGGAATAATTGCGAATTGAGGAGAAAGAAAACGAGGAAAAAATAACTAAATTTATTGATACCTACCCCCTCGAATGGACCTTAAAAGTCCTTACAAATGAGAAATTAGACTGTTATATAATTAGTTATAAAATTTTATAATTTCTACTTTCTCATTTTTATAGCATTAGCTGATAAGTACTCATTTTCTTAAAAGTAATAAATTTTATTTTATCAAAATCGGTCTATAACTTACTGTCACAGATTCCTTTCAAATTGTCAAAAATATGTGATATAACTTCAGTATGCAATTTATAATTCCTAATCATCATCATAATCTTCTCGCATTATTATGTCGATTATATGTAGTATATCAATGTATATGTATAGCAGAATTTAAATCAAAAATGAGAACTACAAATTCACCTATAAATTTCATTTTAAATTAACAAACGTAAAATAAGTTCACACCGAAGAGTGACCGTTTATGAAATCCCCATGCCGGATTCTACTCTTATTTTGCTTCAGTAATCTTGTCGCTTAAGTTCAATTAATTTGTTATATTTTTGTTGAACATATAACAAGAGGTTATTCAGATCTAAAAAAATATTAAATTTATTTATTTTCTTTGCTTAGGGTAACATTGCAAAAGTAAGTTTGAAAACAAGAATATTATTTATTAGTTCAAAATGTATGCCAAGAATACCAGAAAGTAACAAAAATTATTACACCTTTAAAGAAAGACTTCAACAACCAGGATGTTAAAGTAATGGAACAAAGATATGAAGGGAGATGGGACAGACATATAGTAGAAGATTACTGCTAGACATCCAATGCGAAACTTCGTTTTTACGTAAGAGGATATCATATAAAAATCTTCGATGAAGTAACTGAACGAGCTTATTTAATTTTCATTTTATTGGATTTATTGCAACATCATCTTGTAATTTTAAAATACCATTAATGATTCATATATTTATTTGTTGAACTTCATTTCTTTATTTAATTCAGCATTATTGTTTTCAATTTTAATTTTAACTTACATTGGATTTATTTACTTACATTTTTTGTGATTGTTGCATAATCTTGTGATTTATGTAATGAATACAATATAGGATTAAGTTGATATAATTCGTTGATTTAATTTTATTATTGATTTATAGTTGAGATATTTTCAATACGATTTTAATGTTGCGTAGATATTACTACATAAATATAATTTTCAATCAATCTCGAAAACCAGATCTAATCTGACAAAAATAATGCCGGATTCGGAATCAGCACCACGGAATGCACGCTATTTTTTATCGAGTAGTTGAGCTAGTGTATGTTGAAAATTTCTTCTGTGGGATCGCTTGCCTGGAGATTCGAGTGTTTTCGAATATTTTCCGAGGACGCGTGGTATAAATACAAGAGACCACCAAGGTTTGGATAGTTTCAAATTTTGAGTGAGGAGAGACAAGTGCGTTTCTTTTTGAAATTACATGCTTTTTTTTATGGATTTCTATAAACATAGAAAAGAAACGAAAGATAGATAGTGAGTGCAGGAGAATGGCAATGGGGATATCAATATTTTGTGATTGCGTCATGTAATAAGGTAAAGCATAATTTGCATTTAAAAGATATCAGATCTCAAAGAATACAATAATAAACGTAATTATTAGATTAAGCACTTTCATAATTACTCCAAATTTACAGCTAGCCTACGGTTAGAAAAGCACGAATCTTTGAAACGCGTGTTGAAATCGCAGCAGTTGGTGTTTATGAAAGTAAATGCTGATCTGGAAGCAGCAACTTTTTCTAGTTTGCGCGTGGCTCATCCAATACAGAAACATGGGAAACAATTTACTAATGGCGAATTAATGATTGTGTGATTGCAGCAGCAGATGCAATGCACCCAGAAAAAATTAATTTATTTAAAACTATCAGTTTGTCGTGAAATGATGTGGCTTGAAGAGTAGATGATATTACAGGAGATATATTAACTTAGTTGTCTGAAAAAATTGATATTAGAGTGGTTGCCGTTGGCCCAAATGACTCAACAAATGTTTTAGATACTGTTTATGTCTTATTTTATACATAAACGTTATGAAGTGTATGAAGAGCTGCTTGACGTGCATAGTATTCACCTCACGATCACTGGAGAAAATATTTTTAAAGGAGTTAAAAATGTCCCAAAAATCAATTTTAGTTAGCCGCAATCATGCTCTGCAAATCTGCAAGCTTGCAGCAAGTTTGACATGGCACGATTGCAAGCTTTAAAAAATGTATTGCAAAAGACGGAGTCGCCATGCGTCGAACTTGCAACAAGCTTGTTGCTTCAAACACAGTGCAAAGAATAGCAAAAACAGAGTACACAGACGAACCTCAGATTCAAACCACCGACAACCTGCTTCCTAAACCTGTCGCATTAGCCACTCAGAAAGCTTCACTTTAATGGCCGAAGACAGATTACGCTAATATATCGTGCATCTACACGTTTTATTTTTAACTGTCTTCTTGATTTCATTAATTTTTTCAAATTTTGAGTTGAGAATATGGTTTGAAGTCAAAGGGAGAGCGATTTTCGGTAACAACTACATCTTGCTAGTGGAATAAATTAAGAAATTAGGGTTCAAAAATAATTACCTTTAAATTATGGGACACAAAGTAAGTTATTATTTTTTAACAAACATTGACTATTTTTAGGTATAATTTTGTTCATGAACGTTCAAATTTCAACATTATTAATAAGGCGATTTATAGTTTTCTTTACATTGCTACGTCTATAATTAGTAAAAAGATGGAGAATTTTTCAAGAGTAATATTTTTTATTAAAAGACCTAGTTAGCTTTTTCAAATTATCATTGATTTAATAGATTTATTGAATTGATAAAAAGAAGGACGGTCTAAGAGACAAAGATCAACACCAGATATATACAACTGTATCCGGGTCGTGGTGTATCAGTGTGCCCTGCCAACTTTACTGTAAACTTGCATTTGCAAGGAGGGTGATCGATTGTCCTTTGTGCTTTGTTGTTTAAAAGTTGTAGCGTAAAGTTTCTCATGACAAGCTAATATCAAGAAAAATCACACTTGCTGCGAGTGTACATGCTATCTAGGGTTGTTCAGAAAAACAATCTTCGATGGAACAAAATTAAAGTGTATCACTACTAATGGTATCAGAAACATGTGTGAAGAAAATAAAGGTTCCTTTGGTTTGATAACAAAACCTTTAGGAAGTGACGGTGGTTCAAAATCGTTAATAGCTCATTCCATCAGTAATCAACGGGCCTTGTGCGGAAAATGACTGGATATGTCAGTAGATTTAAAATCAGTCCCGTCATTTGTAAATTAGATCAGATCACATGCGCTCAATCAGCCTCAATTCTGTAAGTTTATTGAAGATTGTAGAGAAAATGAGTTATTATACCTTTGCGGCAGTACGCTGGCTTAGCTGTGGAAAAATTCTAAGGCAACAGTTTGAGCTCCGAGTAAGAATCGAAATTTTCTTAAATCAAAGGAATCGTTCTCTGACTGTGTTAGAAAACAATGAGTGGCTATGGAAGTTATCATTCTATATAGGTTTAACATAACATATGAATAATTTTAATTTAAAATTACAAATAAAAAACAAGCATTTGCCTGATTTATACTTGTAATTTTTAATCCCTTTCGACAAAAAATTCCTTTGTTTAAATCCCAATTTGAAAGAAAATTTTTCACAAATTTTATACATACCAAACATTTATTCGTCCAACTGACACTCCATTTGCGGTAGATTTTATAATTGAAGCTTTGGTTGCTTCAAAAATAAATTTTGAGTCTCGTTTTTGAGATTTAGGTGCAATTGCAAACGACATCAACATTTTTCAAAATCATTTTACCGCCGACATTGAAAGCCTTGCTCCAGAACTTCAAATTTTAATTACTGAGTAGTAGAAAAAGAAGATTTTTTAAAAAATATTTAAATACAACATTGCTGGAAATTTATAAGAGTTGCTCAAACAGTTTGATCAGTTGCATATAGTTGCTCGCGTGGCTTTTCTTCCGTTTTCAGAACACCTTATCTTTGTGAAAAATCATTCTCCAAAATGAAATATGGAAAGAATATTTACAGATCCAAGTTAACTCATGAGCATTTGAAGTCAACTGCTGATAATATCCACTATTAAACTTCATCCGCAATTAACAATCAATTGTCAGTGGAAAGTTATAGCAACATAAATCTCCTTACTTATAATGTTTAATTCCATCATTTTAATTACCTATATAATTTAGGTTCTTGTATTTTGAAATAATGCTTTTTTATTGTACTCCATGTACGCAGTGATTATAAAATTTCTGGAGTAAATCGAAAGGTAGGTAAAGCGGGCTAGCATCAGTACATTTTGAAATGTTATATTGCCTGAAATCGCAAATTAAATAGATGATTTTTAAGGTAGATATGTGCAGAAAAATGGTTATGTAAAAAAATAAACATTTTCTCGACTAAACTTCATGCTCATACAACAGGCGCACGGAATTCCATATATAAACATTAATACAGGATTCACATCGACTTATAAGGGATTTACAGAATTATAGACAGATACAGGATTGACTTACTCGAAAAATATCCCATGTATTTGAGGCTCATTTCCAGCAAAGATTCCTAGCCACAACACTAGATATTAATGGTAATCATTGCAGGGTCTGAAGAAAGTACTTTTTTAGATCTCCGTGGTACATTATAATTCTAATTTCAAGAAATGACGTGTTATTTATGTGCGCATATTATGTGTATGAATTCCAATGTAATGCATAATTTATTGTGTTTCATGTGCACGGTATTTGATAAACACTGGTTAAATTAAAGCAGCGTAGAATCCAGGATTTTGGCCTGGGGAGGCTGAGGTCATAAAAAATTTTATATAGTCCTGACGAATGTCAAACCTCATCACTTATGTAAACTAAGGCTCTTTAACTTTACAGACTTTACTCACCTGACAGTAAGAATCATAAAGAAACCACAATGCTTTCGATAATTTAATGAAAAACACAATGAAATAACTAGCCAAAAAATGTTTTCGACCGCGTTAACGCTACAAATAAGAGTGGATTGATTACAAAAGTGGGAAAATTTTCGAACCTGTCCAACCTCGAAGAAAGGTTGCCAGTTTTTTAATTTTTATTTCTTTCCACTATTAAAGGAGATTAAGAACAAACAATTTTAAACGAAATCCAGGATTCTGTTTCAGCTCTGGGGGCGGGGGGGGCACTATAGAACACCTCCTGGATTCGCCACTAAATTAAAGACACAAGCGTTTTGATGACTTAGCTTTCTTTCCCGTATAACAGCCGCGCGGAATTCCTAATACTAAAATGAAGAGATTCAGGACTGTCTTACACAAGAAAACATCTCAAATATTTCGGGAAAATTTCCAACAAAAATCAGAGCCTGACGCTTAGATAGTTATAGTATTCATTGAAACGCCCAGAGATCATATACTTACAGAGTTCCTAGAAAACAATGTCTGTTAATTTGTGATCGACTGGGTCAAAAAATGAGAAATGATCAGTGATTCCCCATCTTTCTTTTCGAAAAGAATTTCTAAGCACATCTTTATTAGCACAAGATGTTCTACAATATTCCATACGATATCTTTAGAGTGTTCTGCGGCACTTAGGATATCGTAACAAGAATGTGGAGATATCGTAAAATATCTCCTGCTAATAGGGGTCCTACGAGCAGTTGCTCCGTTATCGATACCAATTCCATTCCCAATATGAATGTCAACGATCTCTGATTTCGAATCGGGAAACATGCAGCTGCAAATCCATACCACCATTTAAAATTTACTATAGTCGCTCCAACTATTTCACATGGCCAATTCCATGAATAGTTTGTTGTTTCAAAATGTTTTATATACTTCTATATGCATAATATGTTCTTTCAAAAATCACAGAGAAGACGGAAGCAAATATACAAACTTCAAAATATAAAAGTGCTTAAAAAGTCCGATGATTTCCCTTTGAACTCTTAGACGCCTTTTAAAATATTTCTTCATTCTCGTTAGCGAAAGTTAATCGAGTGGGTTTAATGTAGGATTATAGTTGAAGCAAGGTGCACATGTATCCGAAAGTTGCAGAGAATTTAAAATTCCAACATTTCAGACTAAAATTTGCATCCGAAAGTTGTTGAGAATTTAAAATTCCAACATTTCAGAATAAAATTTAAGTGACAATTAATTAAAAGAATAAAAACGAAACTGCATTTCTGCCTGTCTATTTAAGACATTACGCGAATATGACAATTTCTGCGGTATTTCTGCAATTAATTTTCCTAAAAAGCAAACTGTTTTATAAAAAATATTATTTTTAAATAAATGAAAGTATTAATACACAGAAATCAGAAACACACTTCAATTGAAAATACAGCAATCAATTTTGAGTTTATTCCGTTATTAGGATTGTTTAGAAGACACACAATTTTCTTGCGAAATAATTTAGCAAATTTTGCCTCAATAAATTTGACTTAAGGCATGTTTACACCGGAGTTGAAACACTTTTTTACAAAAAAAGTTAGCAATATTTCTAAAACAGGAGTCCTTTTCTTGTAAACATTTTGTGTTTTCATCAAATTCTGCATGTTTACAACAGAAATCTTCTTTTCCATTCGGAATGGAAACCTTTTTGGTGTCGTAAGCATTCCTGCTGCATAGGTGTCATAGATTTCCTTACGAATTCATTACTTAACGTTCCCAATACGGATTATATAAAGAATTATACATTTTAAATAAATAAAATAAACATTTTATAATAAAAATATTATTCTTAAAATAAATATTTTATAATAAGGTTATCGTCTTTTATTGTTCTCTATTATACGCCATTATTTATAAACAAAAATCTCATACGTATACAATTTCATATGAAGAGTAAGCGGAACATAACATTTCTCAAAGCTATGCACTGTACCAATAATTATATTATTTAACATAAAACATTTAACATAGAGCAAACTCATTTTTCCCCATTAATTTACACAAAGTACCTAATATAAGTCTATTTGTTATTATATATTTAAGCAAAATAAATTCTTGTCCTATTAGGCAGAACAGCTTTTGTCAATATTGTTTCCTTATAAATTTATGCAAGTTTTTGCCCTCAATGCTTGCCATTAAAATATATTCTGAATGGAATAATTTATAATCAGAATGGCTTAATAACAGCTTCCTAAAATAATATGCGAGACAATATTGAATAATCTAAAAATTAAGTAAAACATACTATTAAAACTTTTATTTTACAATATTGAGAATAAATACATTGAAATTAATAATGTAAATTTGACAAAACATACGACAGTAGAACCTAGGAAATTCGAACTAATTGGATCTGATCTATATTCAGATTTCGGGGAATGTGGATAATATGGAAAATTCAGTTAAATACTCTTGATATACGAAATGAAGTAGAATATTGGTTTTGAATACTCTGTGAAAAGAGAACAGAAAGAGGTAGCTGCGTTTCGCATCATCGAGCAGGTTTAAGTCTTTACGTCAGAAGAAGATAGCCGATTTTTTCCTAACTAATTAAGGTGTTGTGTTCATTCTGAAATTCCAATTTAAATGTTTCTTTAAAGTTAGGAAAGAACATTAGATTCGTTGCTGATCCTTAATTGTTTTTTTTTCTAATAAAAATTTTCACAAAATTATAAAAAATGTTCGATTTATACAAAATTTTGGATTCCTGGTTTTCGGATTCGCGAAGTTCTACTGTATTTTTTGAACATGCTAATGCCTCGGAAGTAGTCATTTTGACAGGAAACTAAACGTTCTGCACTTGTGAAATATCCGCTTAATTCCTTGCGTAATTGTTTAGCCAGAATGGATGGTTTGTTTGGAACTCGTTTAATCTCAATATTATTCCAGTAGGCATTCCTCCCATTCTCCACTTGACAACCGGCTTTTGCGTAGAAAGTTGTGCCAATGAACGCATGTCAATACAAATTTTACATTGTTTTATGGCTGCAGTAGTAGAGGTTTTCTTAGAATTCTGGTCTTCATGGCCCGGAATATCAATGAAAACTCCTCTACGACAGTTATTACCTCTGCACTAGCCACTCCTTCAAGCTGTTCTCAACATGCTACCAAAAGGTAATATAATCCAATGGCATAAGAAGTCTATTCAGTAATGAAAAGCTTTGAGATAAAGATAAAATGAAAGACGATGAGGAGCTTCAGTTTATCTTAGTTTTATTAACGTCCCGGTTTATTAAAGCAACACGAGGACTATTTTGTGATGGACCCCGACATTTTGAGCAATGGTCAGATAACGAGGACGACACCTGAACTTACTAACCCCTCTGCAAGAGCCCGCACGACACCAGAGAGAGGCTGCTTGACCCGTAAATAGGTTTCAATAGTGAAACAAAGAATTAACGAAGTTTTATTTGATCTGGAATTATCAAGCCTAAATAGTCAAAATAACCTTTCACAATCTCGTTCACTGATTTCTTGCGTGCCGGATACCAATACAACAATTTTTAGTGAAGCCTATTTAAGTAATAATTATAGACATTCAGAAGACAACAATTCACTTGACGTTACTAATGAGGACAAGGATTACATCATTCTCTATCAATGCATAATCTAAAATACTATCTATTTAGGGAAACGTTCAATCTGTAACGTTAAATAATGTAACATTTTATTAGACTTACTCCTGATATTACTTTATACCTATTAAATTTTTCTTTAATTTGATGTGTATAATTTAATGAATGAAATAGACGTATTTACATGCATATAATAATATAGATTTTACTTCTTCCCCCCAAATATTTAAGTAAGTAATAATATTGTAAAATAGTTTTTCAAATTACCTTTTCATCATTTCATTAATATTTACAAGTTGCTTAGTTCAAATAATTTTAGTTACAGAGCAAAAAATATTTTCTATGGACAGTATAAACATGACCGCACTTGTTTAAACTTTTCTGAATTATTCACTATTGTTTCAAGTTTTAGTTTTTTTTTTATTTAAATTTATATTTTTCAAATGAAAAATAGGTTAAAATTTGTTGGAGAACTATTCACTAAAGAATGTCTCAACAATAAAAATAAAAGTCATCGAATATCAGTGCAGATAGCATTTTATTTTTTGACCACTGCTCCTGAAACAACGTTAACCTTTAATATAGCCTGTTTCAGACACAGTATAAATTTTAAAAAGTGATCTCTATTTTTTTTAAAATTTGTATGCAAGTTATTGCTACGAGCACAACATCCTTCACATTCAACATTTTGAGTTCATGCATGTGTGTTGAAACAAAAGTTGTAAGAACCACTAGTTTTCTGTTAGCAACAATAAGTTGTCATAATGTGAATTAAATACATGTAAGCAAAAGCAACGAGTGGAAAAGCCTTGAGAATCATTCAAGTCTGTATTCATTTTCAATCTATACTTTAAAGAATGCATATAAAACCAAATATTTACAGATGAATAAACATGTTTCAGGAACATCTACCACTATTTTTTTGCATCATTTTACTATATAAAATTTCTTATACAGTTACGGTCAACTGTGGAACATTCTCCTTTTTTTCTCTTATTAAAGGTTTGGGTTTTAAATCTGGACTAGTAAAGGTAAATTAGAATTTATGTTGTTATCAAAATGTGACAATAACACTATGCGAAGCTAAAGATTCTCAGATAGGCTTATTATTACTGTCCGATACGATATGGTATGCCGCCAGAGAAATAAAGTTTCTCTCTCGGGGTCGTGAAATCATAGTAGACAGAAAGCACTGAAGTCAAGCACGCAAAAGCTCCGAATCCTCTAAATGAAATCCTAAAAATTACTGTTTGCAATTATTATGTATCTTTATGAAATGCAGAGATCGCAGCGTATTAAAAGATGACAGGAAGTTGAGAAGAAAACAAGTTAAATGTGATTTTCAAATCTTCTTTCAATAATGTTGAAAATGAACGAAAAGTTTCTGACAAAACGGCTGTAAAATATCATCCGATTTGGTATAAAATGTGAAACATTGGATCTTTATTGGCAAAGCCAGTGTAATTTGAAAAATGCCGTTATTTGGAATAATTATGGTTTATCATAAATTTTGTTGTTATCTTGCATTTGAATAGATTATTTGTGAAATTATTGGAATTATTTTCCAAGAAACTATTAGTATGCATAAATAAAGCCATAGATTATTTATATGTTTTGTTGATTTATATACTATGGAATTTGGATAATTCGACACTGAAGTAAAACAAAATAAAAATTCGATTTCTTAAAAGATTCGAATAAAAAAAGCTATGCCTTAAAAAATAAGAACAGAAATACAAAACAAAAAGTTTTTAAGCTGTAATTGGGTAATTAGAGATTTATTTTTTCTATTTAAATAAATAATAAAAAAAATATTACTCAACATTTTCAATTCAACATTTTCACTAAAAAGCCTTAAATAATGGAGTAAAAATCACATCTAAAGTACTCTGAGCATGGTTTAAAAAAGTGAGGGTTTTCTATTTTTTGCTTTATTTGATTGAATACTTTGCTGCTTAAAATAAATCAAATACTCTAGATCCGACGTTACGATGTATTTAAATAAGAATACCAATCTGAAATGAAGACAATTCTTTTTTTTTAATTCAAATTGTTTAAAAATACAAAAAAATTCACATTGCAGAGAATATTCTATCATTATTTTAAAGGAGAAAGAAAATTTCGTATCAATAATATATTCGAATTATAAAAATTTGAACTTGCTAAGTTCCACTGTGTTATAATAATTTTAGAGTAATGATTATTTTATCAAAATAGCCACACTACAGAAATTGTTCAGTTAACCTGATTTCAAACCATTAATCTTCACATCCACTGTCCGTGAGCATTTCAACATGATAACTCAAAAGTGCAAAAAGTCACGTTGTTATTGCAAGAAATTTTTATATCTGCTTTAAATTTGGGCAAATGGAACGATGTTCAAAGTGTTAACTTCCTTTCTGTCAACCGCACTACAAAGTTAAACCTAAAAAGCCTAAAAGTGGAAAGGAAAACCATTCTGTTTCAAGTCCTGATTACTTTTATAACTGTATCATCGGACTTTTTCTTTTGAATTTTCAAGATGTGTATAAAGTAGCACCAGATTAAATGAAAGTATGTAATTAACATAATACATACTTTTCTGAATTCAATAAACAGCTATTACTTCTAGAGGGGAATGCCCCAGCAGCGTTGAAACATTTTAAACATTCAAAATATTATATATTGTATATGATTATATAACAGACCAAATGACGTATATTTAAAACTGTGATTGCGTTTGGAAATTTCTGGCTTAAAAGTTTCCATTACAAAATAATTTTAAAATTTAGTATCGGAAAAAAAATGTTTTAAGAAAAACAAACTCTAGAGTGTTTTATTCTTTCTATTTGTTGTCTCCTAAAATGTCTTTCTTTCCTCTTTTTTCTGTACACTTGAAAGTAGAATCACACTGTAGAATCCTACACAGAAGCTCTAGAGATCTGGCAACTTGATTTCTCTCTCCGATGGAAGTTCTAAGTTTCTAACAGGCGGATCTGCTGGCTATCAGACACATTTCTTCTGAACTTCACTTCCCGGCAGTAGCAAACCTTTTTCATCATTTAATTTTTTTTCAACGTTATATATCTAATCTGCACAGATTAGATGAAAATCAACAAAAACTGAAGAAAAGAGGAAACTTCCGATTTTTATTATAATCAATATTCAAAAATACCAATTAATAAAGTTTGTTTTTAGTAAAGAATGCAGTTTGAAAGAAAATATAGTAAGCAGTTCATGTTATAAATGTTTTTTATGTTTAAATCAAAATAAAAAAATAGAACCAAAACTGAAATAAAAGAGAAATTAAATTTAAAAGAAATCAAGAGTATGAAAGGAAACAATAAATTTGCTTTTGTAAGCTAAAAAGAAGAAACTGATTTAAGTCAGAGCACCTTTTTAAACAATTTTATTTAACTTGACTTTTTTCATGCTTGTGAAGATGGAAATTTGTAATAGATTTTTAAATCACTTCCAAGAGTTTAAAATTCTGTACACTTGTGTGTACTCGATGACATTACACTATTTTAATATTTTCAGAACTTATATATCATTTAAACAATAATAACACTAAATTCTGATTCCTTACCTCTGGCACCACCTAGTAGTAAGGCTTAGAAAATGAAATTAATCTCAAGATTATAAATTGGAAAAGAATTAAAATAAAAATGTCTGCTGTTTAAAAATAAATTCTAATAAAAGGTGTTTTCTATAAAAATTGTGTTTTTAAAAATGTTTTTAATGAAGTTTTTTTTATTTATACGAATAATTAGGATCAAAAGCAGGTTCTGGACCACAATTTGTTTCTCCATAGTAAAAGATATGCATTACGCATGATAAACAATAGCAATCAAGCTAGATTAAAGTATAAATATGAAAAAAACAAGATGCAGATGCAATAATTTCAAAGTTATCAAATGAAAAGGCATGTAACAGCAAATAAAAGCCCATATATAAAAAATAAATCTGAAAAAATACATTGTATTAGTTGCGCTGAAATATAGCTGCAACCAAATCAATGTAGAGAATAGAACAAAATGTTGAAAGCAAAATAACACAATGGAATAATCCCTCTTCTTGTACTTCTTCTGAAATCAAACAAGAAGCAGAGATTGAAATATTACTTTTTTCTGTTTTAATGGTTTGACATGTATCAAATAAAACCCTTGATTGACACAAAAAGTCCTGAAGTGAAATGGAAGAGAAAGGAACATCCTCCAGAATTAAAAGTGAAAAATTGGGAGTCAACTTGGGATGGAAAAATATTATAGATTAGGATTGAAAATCGTATTTTTTTTTCGATTAACCACTTCTTTCGAATTTTTGTGCCGGTGATAAAAATTTTTTAATTCACTAACCCGGTAAAAAAGCCCCAGCAATATTGGCTTTGAAAATGAAATTGATAAAACAAAATTTGTTAGTAATTTATTAGGTATATATATATTATCTTTAGTGAAGAAGTGAAAATTTACATATTTGGTTCAAAATAATAACTTTTCACGTGCACGCCAGAGCTCCTTGGTCATCATAACATGAAGTAATAGCTAAGAGTGGTTTCCGAGTGAACGGAACCGTTATTTTCAGTCAGCCTCTGCTACCAGATGGAGTTATCCTTTTATTTATTTATTTTTGAGACAAACTAAACTTGCATACCGGGTATCTCAGTTAGAGCTTAAAAACATTTATGTTTAAAAAGAAGTTCTGGGACTTTAGAAAGATTGGTGCTATCGTTGAACGATATTGTATCCTATGAGATGAGTCCATTAACGCACGTTCAACGCATTGCTGAAAGAGTTTAAATGAATATATTGCACAATAAGTAGTGGTCGATTGTGTTGATTTCCTGTAAAATTGCAAATACAAACTTTTGTTTACAAACATTGTTCGTTTAGTAAAAAAATGAAAAGAAAAGAGGTTATTTTGAACTGATATCATCACCAGATTAAACCGGAATAACCGATTATTTTTACAATAACCGCCATTCCAAGTTTCAAATATACCTGAAGAAGCGCTGACAAAGCACATAATTTTCTTGCAAGTCATTTGCCGTAATATAATCATATTCTAATAAAATTTCTTTTAAAAAAGAAGGATTTTCTACAAATAAGGAGAATATTATTTAAAAGTTCTACTATCTAACATAGTTGTACATTATTACTATATGCCTTCCACAGAACAAATTTGAAGAAAATGTTAAAATCTCGAAAATAAAACCAAAAATATCTCAATTAAATTTATACTTAAGGAAGATATTAACTGGCCAAAGACTTGAATTTATAAAGAATAATATGAAGATAATGTTTGAATATGGTTATAAAAGAAACAGTGCGATGAAGATCGGCTAGTGCACACCAAATATGCATTTCGAGATTAATTTATGAGAAAAATCTTTATCTATGAATTGTTTCAAAAGTTATTATTGTTTTTAGTGGAATATTAATAAATGTGATATTTTAAAGAACCATTTAAGAATCTTTAAACGAAACAATCCTATAGTAGTTGAAAAAGTGCAATTGACACTAACACATATCAGAGGAAGAAAACTTTACATTGGTACAATTATGTTTAATACAATATTTATAATATGTTATTTCAACAATCGCAGAGAAACCTGATGCAAATAAGCAAGCTTTAAAAGTGCGCTTAAAGATTCAGATGATTTCCCTCTGAACTCTTAAATTTGTTATAAAACATTTCTTAACTCTTGATATTCGTCAGCCATAGTTGAATTGAGTTTTATAAAAGCAGGATTACAGTTGATGCCAGGTGCGAATGTATCCCAAAGTTGTTGAGACATTTAAAATTCAAATATTTTAAATAAGGATATAAATAATAATGAAAATATTAAAAAAATGAAATTGCTTTCCGGACTCTCCAAATAAAATGTCATGCAATATGTTAATTTTTTACTGGAAATTTTCCTTAACAATGAACTGATCTCTCAGAAAATTGTGCTACGAAGTCAATGAAACTATAATACAATACAATGCTTGAACATTCAAGAATTGAAAAGAGTGCAATTATTCTAGTGTTGACGAAAGTACGATGCTATATTGGACCACATAATTTATTCACGAAATGATTCTGTAAATTTTGTCAGAATAGACTTGCTTTAGGATCATTCATATCTGTATTACTATTCAAGAGATGTTTTAAACATTAAAAGATAATATCGTAAAATTTAAAGACGTATGTTCAAGAGTACAATAAAAATTCACCACAATTTTAGTAAAATATTTTTCTTTTTATGATTCCTTTTGAAAGCCTTACTGATAATAGGTATATACATATTATTTCTTTAACTTAAAGCTCGGATTATTATATCCAAGCTGGCATCAAAAGTTAGTGTTGGCATAGTTATTATTTGTTTCGGATAAATTATGAAAATGAGAAAGTTTCAATATGCGAAGCTAAAGTTTTTAAGATTAGTTATAATTACTCTTCGATCCGTCAGAATCTAACTAGCTCATCATACTATCATTTTGTATCTTTCTTTTGTATTTTGTATAGATTAGGCTCAAATTTTCGTTTCGGAATTAGCCTGCAAATGATTTGTCTTTCTTGCGTATTGCGGTGGACATGTACAGCGCCATCTTCTGGGGAGCGGGGGAATTACTCAAAAACATGAGACTGGGGCAGAAAAAAAACTTTTTTCATTTAACATGGAATTTTAACAGATTTACGCTATGTTGAGGCTGCAGATTACAAAACTAATTTTACTTTTGCTGAAATGAATCTATTTTCTGAAATGAGGTATAATCACAACATTTCAATCATGTTTGCAGTAAGGTGGGCCTAAAATATTACGGGACAACATATACGGGACAATTTGCTAATTGGGGACAAATAAAACTAGGAAAAAATTAATTAAATTGATTGATATCTATCACTTCGAATGGACCTTAAAATTCCTAAAACATGCGAAATTAGGCTGTTTTTCATTAATTTTTACAATTTCTCTAATCTTTTCGTTATAGCATCAGCTGATAAGTCCTCAAAATCCTAAGAGTAAAAAATTTTATTATATCCAAACCGGTCTAAAACTTCCTATCATAAATTTGTTTCTAATTGTCAAAAATATGTGATATAACTTCATTGTGCAATTTTAATTTCTAATAATCATCATACTCTTCACACATTACTTTGTCAATGTTTAAGCATAGCTGAATTTAAATCAGAAAAGAGAACTGCAAAATCACCTAGAAATTGCTTTTTTAAATTAACAAATGTAAAATAATTTCACTTCGCGGGGTGAACCCTTATGGCCGGATTCTACTCTTATTTTGCTTCAGCCGATTGGTAGCTTAAGTTCAGTTAATTCATTGTATTTAAGTTTAATGTATAACAAGTGGTTGTTTAGGTCTAAAAAATATATAATTTATTTATTTTCTCTTTGCTAAGGATAACATTACAAATCTAAGTTCAAAAGCTAGAATCTTATTTATGAGTTCAGAGCGTATGCCAAGAATACAGAAAGTAACGAAAAATAATTCACCTTTAAACAAAGACTTCGGCAACCAGGATGTCAAATAAATAGAATAAAGATATCAAGGAAGATGGGACACATATATGGTAGAAGATTACTACTAGATCCTCCAAAGCGAAACTTCCTCTGCACGTAAGGGGATATCATGTAAAAAATTTTCCATGAAGTAACTGAACCAGCTAATTAAATTTTCATTTTATTTGATTTATTGCAACATGATCTTGTAATTTTACCATACAATTGCGATTCATCTATTTATTTGTTGAAATTCATTTATTTATTTAATTCATTATTATTGTTTTGACTTTTATTTTTAACTTCAATTTGACATAGATTTTATGGGTTTTTTGCATAATCTTGTGATTTATATATTGATTATTCTTTAGGATAAAGTTGATTTATTGCACTGATTTAATTTTATTTATTGATTTATAGTTAAGACTGTGTCAATGCGATTTCACTTGTGAGTACAAATAACTAATGGAATATAACTTTCACTGTATATCGAAAACCAGAGCCAATCTGACAAATATAATGTTGGATTCGGGAACATCACCGTGGAATTGCCCTGAAACCAGTGGAATATAGTTTCAAAAATCAGTGTTGACAAGTGTTATGCTTTCTTAGTCGAAATACAGCTCCAATTTTTAAGGAGTAGCAGAGCTAGAGCACGTGGAAAAGTTCTGCTGTGTGATCGCTTGTCAGGAGATTTGAGTGTTTTCGAATATGTTCCGAGAACGCGTAGTAAAAATACGAGAAACATCCGAAATTTGGATAGTTCCAAATTGTGAGTAAGGAGAGACAAGTGTATGAGAGATAGTGAGTGAAAAAGAATGGCAATGGGAATATCAATATTTCGTGATTGAGTCAGGTAAGAAGGCAATGTATAATTTGCAGTGAAACGATATCAGTCCTCAAAGAATACAATTTAAAAAAATCATCATCTAATCATTCACAGAATTACTCCAAATTTACAGATAGACTACTGTTAAGAAAGCATGACTATTTGAAACGCAGGAAACGTAGAGCTGAACTAGAAGCAGCAACTCGTTCTAATTTCCGAGTGACTCATTCATAGAAAAACATGGGAAACAATTTACTGACGGCGAATCAGTTAATGATTGTATGATTGCAGCAGCAGAAGGAAGGCACACAGAAAAATTTAATTTCTTTAAAACAATCAATTTGCTAGCAAATGCTGTGGCTAGGAGAGTAATAAAATTGTTAAACAACGAAAAATATTTCATACGAAATGTTGTTTACCAAGAGGTTTTATGAGTAAGGAAATTTGTAAATAATATGTAATTAAAAAAAAGATTTCCTATCATAAAACATGTTTATTTTATTTGTTTTCAATCATTGTTAAACATTTCTCTCGCATATATATCTATTTTAAATAGTGAAATTTGACGGGAAATCTCTCGAATGAAGAGATAATTTGCAACCGTCATATCATGACGGGTGATTTTCTAGTTGAAAATAAAATTCAAAGAAATCTCATTATTTCAGTAAATTTTTTATTCGCGCTCTTTTACGATTGTAAAAGTATAAATTGTTTTCTTGGGAAATTAACTCCTAGAATAATTTTCACTTTAGTATTCATTGCCTTGCTAAAATATTTTATAGCACCTGCTTCAAAGTATAATTTTTTAAGACGTGGAAACAGATATTTAAATTCAGGTTTGTTTGTTTTTGTGTGTGAGGTAGACTGAAATGATTTTCATCCATTCTTCAAGACTTTAATCTCATGCTTTCCTGCCATTTTAAAATTATGAGGCTAATTTGATATTAGATTTTCCGCAATTTAGAACTTATTGTAGGAAGCCAGTTTAACGGTAGAGGAAAGAGTCGTGAAGTTAGTGAGGGGACATTATCTTGTTTATATATATAAAAGGCAAATACCACGACTCACTCATCACGAAATCTCCCATACCATTAGGCATAGAAACTTCAAATCGACAGGTGGTTCTTTTTAGGGTAGTAGGTGCTCACTAAGAAAGAACTTTTCGAAAGTATAATTAGAATTTTATTTAATTAAAAATTGCCTTTAATTTTAACATTTTTCTGCAATAATTTCGAAGTATATTGTCGCACCAAAATCATTATAACTTCAACTTAAAATTTCCAAAATTAGCTTTTTAATGACATCAATTTATTTTCCTTGTAACGTTCTGTTTAACTTTAATTCATTTTTAAAA
The DNA here is from genome assembly GCA_013235015.1 of Araneus ventricosus. Classification (NCBI taxonomy): domain Eukaryota; kingdom Metazoa; phylum Arthropoda; class Arachnida; order Araneae; family Araneidae; genus Araneus; species Araneus ventricosus. The sequence continues at coordinate 18,995 of BGPR01002337.1, forward strand.
ATGTTTCTAAACACAGCGAGACGAAGCAACAGCATAGGTCACGGTTCCTCAATGTCACATTTCTATTACTAGCACTAGAGAGGTAGGGGAGGGCTGGTGACGGGTTACGAACTAGGGAGAAATACTGCCCAGTCATAATTCACATCAGTGGCGGCGAATCGGTGGGAGGGGGCGAGGAGGGTTACTCTCCCCCTACATTTTTAGGGAAAGATTACATTTTTATTTCATTTTAATTTCTAACTTGAAATTGACAGATTACAAAATAACTGTAATATTTATTATCAGGAAAAATAATTTTAAGAAAAAAACTTGATAGTTTTTTGTGTGTGTCTTCTGCTAAAAAGACTTTATTTCTTTTATCTTTCTGAAGGAGAGAATTTAGAATCACACAATAGAATCTTGCACTCAGAGCTCGATTATTAAATAAGCAAAGTAAGCAATTGCCTAGAGACCCTGCAAATTTGAGGGCCCCTTAAGCTATAATTATTGTAAAATACAAAAATAGAAACTAATTTGAAAGCGCGAACCAGCTGGTCGCCGAAGGCCGCTAGTATGCTTATATAAGAAATAAAATGAAGTACATTTGAAACTCTGATTGGGTTTGAAAAATTCTGGCTTGAAATTGACACATTACAAAAAAATATAGTCTATTATCAGGAAAAAATAATTTTAAGAAAAAACTTGAAAAATTTTTTTCGGTGTGTCTTCTGCTAAAGCGAGTTTCTTGCTTTTATCTTTCTGCGGGAGAGAAGTTAGATTCACTCAACAGAATCTTGCACACAGGACCAGATTATTAAATAGGCAATGTAAGCAATTGCCTAGAGGCCTTGCAACTTTGGGGACCCCGAAACCTCGGGATGTTTTTTGTGGTACTTTCTAAGTAATTTAATTTTGTGCTTTCATTTCATTTACAAAGGCCTTGCACTCTAAATTATTCAAATTAATATCAAGTATCGTTTAAAATTTGGAACATTATTTATAACATTCGAAATTCATTACCCGTTTCAAGTTTCTGCTGTTTTAATGCTGATAAATAAATATGTTGCTTTAAAATTTAAAAAATATTCTATCTTATAAATAAATTTAATTTAGAATAATGTTAAAAATGTTTAATTTTTTATTATTTTGTGAAAAATTAGTTTTAAATTTTAATTTTAAAGTTTTTTATACGCAATTTATTGAAACCAACTCTCTTGAATATGATCCTCAATTAAATGTTTTGCTAGTTCAAATTGTCAAAAATTATATTTTAAAATTGCTTACATAGAGATTAAATTCAGATCATTTAAGAAAATCTGGTTTTGTAAGAATTGGGAAAAAAATGGGGCTACAAGAATTTCATTACCTAAGGGGCTCTAGAGGGCTTAGTCCGTCCCTGCTTGCACTAAAGCTCTAGAGACGAATCAACTTGATTTCCTTCTCCGCTGGAGATTCTATGTTCCTGAGAGTCTGAATTTCTCGGTATCAGACACACACTTTCTGAACTTCACTTCCCGGTTGTAGCAACATTATTAAATCATCTAATTCTTGTTCCATCGTGTTATATTATTTTCCTCATGAAATTAAGGAATTATTCTTAATATTTTCCAATTTGGCTTTTTTCTAAGAATAATTTTATTAGATTTAAGTGTATTTTACCATTCACTATCAAAATTAAATTTTTATAAGGTATATAAAAACATTAAAGTTCAGTACAGATTATATGAAAATCAACATAAATTTCAGAAAAAAATTATGCAAAATACTACAATAGTGAAAAAAATGTTCGTCATGCTTTGGTTTATTTTGAAAACAATCACCTGTTATAAATTTAAGAAAAGCTTTCTTATTAGCAGGGGATATATTTTGCTTAAAGTATCTGGTTATATAATGATTTATCATAATTTAATTTGGATTATCGACACCAGACACATTTCGAGCAAAGAAAATGTTCCGCTACTGCTCTTTCTTATGAGAAATAAATAAGAAAATAATTTTAAGTTACCATCTTAGAACAGAACTATCATTTTCCTGTCATTACCCTCCAAAATGTGTTTGATACTTCAAATTTATAAAATACAAGCGTTACCACGAAGAGGTTAAAAATATTGAGGCCGCAGACAATTACATTTTGTAATTCGCTTTGATTCTGAAACTCTCTGATATATCTTATTTTACTTACCCATAATATGATTTCATGTTGAAATTACCTAATTTTAATACAACTAGAAATTAACATAGATTTTAAAAATTATACTTTAATAATTTAGTACTCGTCTATTTATGTTTCTAGCTACAGTAAGCATTATATTAAAATATATAAAATTATATATAAATATAATATATTATAAAATGTAACTCCAAATTAATCGTTGTTTCATTGTTGATATTTCACGTTTTCGGAACCTAAATAATATAATTATGCATTTTCAATCAAAACATATTTCATTCTGAAGTGTTCCCAAAGGACCACTCCATCCTATGAAACTCTACTCCAAATAATACAACTCTGGTTAGAGCATCTTAGGCACTCCTAATTTTATCTCTACATCTCTGCCAATTTTACACTTTAGGATAAACATTTGCTCTAAAAATTATAATTTTTTTTTTCTCTTAGCAGAGAATAATAACGAAAATTAAAAAATAAATGGTGTTCTATATAAAGTCCTTCTAAGCCCAGAAAAAAATCAAGCCCGTAAAAATTATGGAGAACCTGCGGTCACCATGGTTAAGGTAGGTAGAATTCATTAGTGAATCCCTAGCTCTCTATTCGAAAATTTTATAGACATAGCCTTTGAGCAATCCTTCCGTTACCTTCCAGGATTCCATCCCCAAAATGAATGTTAAAGAGTTCTGTATTCAAATAGTGGTACAAGCTTCTTCGAAGCCACATCGACATTGAAAATTTACGAAAGTGTTCCGTACTCTTTAAAATGTCCATTTCTATGCAAACTTTGTTGTTTCACTATGTGTTATATACAACTAAATGTATAATAAGTTGTGTCAAAAATTTCATAGAAACAGAATGAGAGTATTCTAGCTTTAAAATCCTTTAAAGATTCCGAAAATTTCTATCTAACCTCAAAAATGCATTATAGAACAGAAATTAATGGAGAGGAATGAATGAAGGATTATTGCTGATGCAAGGTGCATATGAATCCTAAAGTTGCTGAGACTTGAAGTTTCAAAGATTTCAGATTAATATTAGAATAATAATAAATCAAATAAACTAAAACGAAATTGTTCTTCTGACTTTCATCCTGTAATACTATGTTAATATAATTGTTTCAAAATTCTTCCTATATCCTTTCTGAAACTGGCGAATATCATTTTAGAAAATCCTGTTTTTCAACAAAAAATTTAAACTATAATGCAATACTTGAAAATTCAGCAATTGAAATGAGCTCTATTATTCTAGAGTTACTATCGGTATGAGGATGATTTGAAAGACTGGCAATTTTCTTACGAAATAATCTAGCAATTTCTCTTGAATACTCACGTTTTACAATCATTTTCATCTGTAATCATTGTCAAAGGATACTTTATACATCAAAGAACGTAAATGAAAATAACATTTAGATGCTTAGAGACGCGTTTTTATGGTTTTACCACTATTTTAATACAGATTTTTTCTATGTAAAATTTTTTTTTCTGATCAAAGTCAGTGGGGAAATTTAATAGTTCTCATATCTTTTATTTAAGGTCTGGAATTTTATATCCGGGCTGGTAAACAAAAATAAAAGAGTCGCTTTGATATATATTATCTGGATGAATTATGAACATGGGAAGTTGCAACACACTAAGTATTATTATATAAGACACGACAAAAGAGGAACCGAAGTTTCTCACTCTGTTTCGTTAAACTACAGAAGCAGAAAGTATGGAATCTGAACAAGCAGAAGATCCCAAATTTTAAAACGAAATCGCAAAAATTTCGATTTGCTATTATCATGTGTCGTTGTGTAATGCATGGACCAAACTCTATCAATTATTGCAGGGATCGAGTTTACAAGTTCAATGTGAGTTTGACATACTCTTTAAGTTCGTGCATGAAATTTCAAGCAACAAATATGTTAAATATCCTCCGAATATACTGAAATAATTCAGTATTCTAGTGTTAAAGATACTAAAATAATTCAGTATACTAGAATAATTCAGTGTGCTAAAATAATTCAATATTCGAGTGTCACAAACATTAGAAAGACTTTAAAAAATGAGAGCAGAACACTGAATAAATATTGATAAATGTAGAAATTAAATGAAATTATGGAAATTAATTTTACAGCAATCCAAAAATAGTACTACGTAATGAAACGAAGATAGCGATATTATTCTGCTAGTAAAATGTAAAATGAATTTCAAAAATTATGTACCGAAACCTACAACCTAAAAAAAGTAGGTGAGACTATACAAAAATTATGTTAAAATTACATCTTATTTTGATTGAACGTCAATTCCAACACAAAAATATTGTTACAAAGTTGTAAAGTTGTTTCTCCGACGAATCTTGGCGACAAAAAAAATGTTCTAGAAAATTCATAAACTGAGTTTCTATCTCTACAAGGAGCGGGAAATATCAAGAACATACTAGAGATTACAATTTGACGTCACTTCCTGTTGGAAAAAGTATACAATCAAGCTCTCAAACCAAGAGAGGATAAGTTCGGTCAGGAATGAAGCTGGTGAACTGAGACATAGAGAACTATTGAAAGTGTTGTGTCTGTCTTTTATTAGTAATCTGCTGCATGATTGAGTTATTAATTTATAAAAGTGGTGCTTAGTTTTGTTCCCTGTGCTACGTTCTGTTCCTCCGGAATATTTGTAAAATAAATAGTCATTAATTTTTTTATATCCTGCTTATTAATTTGCATTCACGTACAACCACCAGACGATTTTAATAACAATACGTTGTCATTTTTTGTTTTTCTGTTGCTATAACTTTTAAAATCTACAATATTTTTCATGAACGTAAAAAATGAAATAATTTCTATGAAAAAATATATAACTTGAATTTTTTTATTGAGATGACAAACTGGACACCAATATATATTCCTCTTGTGCGGCTCCTCGATAACGCAATTTCAGCTATGGGAACGCAATTTCAGCTATTTGGCAGAATATACAGCGATTGACGGAGCACGTGATTTCACTTTCTAAACGAAAAAGAAAGAGAGCAATTTGGTTCGAGACTTCTTTCCGATGACTTGAACGTAAATCTCAGACATGGAGTTAAATTTACCGAAAGAATGAAAGAAAAGTAATTGAAGACTCAAACGTAACAACTGAAGAAAGTTTTGAAAGAAATTCATGAAAAAGAGAAAAAATGAAAACTGCGCTTGGATTTACTTCGACGATAAGAACTTTCATATGGTCGAGTTAAAATTTGCTGATTATTTTTATTGACAGAATGCAAAATTTCATTGAATAAATGTTGATCTAACTCCAATGAAAGTTTTTAATTAAGCAGAAGACTGAAAAAGTATAACTATGCCCATAATATGTCATTATAGTATATCATTAATATACTACAAATATTATAAATTTTATAAAAAAATGAAAAAAATTAACGCGAACGAAATAGGTGGACAGGACAATTATTATATTTCTCTGTATTTGGAAACTACCATATGCACTAAATTTATGAAGAGCACTGTTCTTAGAAGGGATATATTTCGTTAAATAAGATATTTTGTATAAAATTTTGCATAAATTAAATTGGATATGCTAATCATTTGGATTTTTTACGCTGATTTAAACAAATGTCAATCTATTAATTTCTTACTTTCATTATTTTACTTTATTCTCTGCATTCTACAATGATTTCTGAAATTTTCAGAAACTTATTACATTATCATCTGAACCATATTTGGTTGTTATTTTTTGTTTAATATTACATAGAATATGAGCAACTCTACTCACATATTATAGTTTAAAAAGGACAAATTCAAACATCGACTATGAATATCAATGTTATTTTTAAATCAAATGTAGTAAAAGAAGTTAGAATTAATAGTAGTAAAAGAAGAAAGATGTAATATATCTGAATTTTATCCATGGAATATATTCTTCACGAGGAAACAAATGATCAACTAGTCCATAAACTGCAATTTTCTGGTTTGTTATGAAAGAAAATTTTTAAATAAAAAGTAAATATGATATAAAAATATGATTAAGGTTAAGTATGGATAGAATAAATATTTCTATAATAATTTGAAATATATCTGGGAAAAGAATGTACACGAAAGACGTTTATAAACTTTATGAATATGTCAGGTATATACAAATAAGTCAATTTTACAATAGATAATGGCGGCGTAAACGAAAACAGGTGACACAAAAGTGGACTCTTTGTCAGTAAATTAAGTGAAACAAAAGGATATCCCAAATAAAATGTGCTATGGAATATAAATTTTTAACAGCTCAACAACCCAGTAGAATGAATAAAAACAAATGAAGAGTGTGTACCTTCAGGACGGCACATTCTTTCAACAGTTACTTTAAGCCTTCCAAATTTTTATTGCTGGCATCCTCCATTTCATTATCTTAACAGGTTGTAGCTCATCACGAGGTTTATATTTAGTGTAGTAACTTTTAATACGAATTGAATCACCTGAATTATTACTTAGCATTACTTAGCTCTCAGTGAAGGGCCGTCAGTGAGATCCAACTTTCAACTTTTCTCAAAACAGTTGAATTCATAAAGCATTCAATTTCAAGAGATATTCATTTATACCGCGCCAAGGTTTTGTGAAAATTAGGCGAATTTAATAGACAAAATCAGCTTCAAGTGAAATATACATCTAAAGAATGAAGACCTTTTAGAATAAAGTTTTGACTTCCTTTCATTTACTGAAAAAGTTATCACGGTTTCTTTAACGGAGATTTATTTTTTTACTAAATCACATTTGATCTTTGATATTGTCATACTCCTTTAATTATACTATATATTTTTATACAAAAAAGATTTTTTAATTCTAGTTTATATGCAGCGAACCTTTGGAAAGATAATTCTTCATCTTTGTTTCATGCAAAGTAGTTATCTGAAAATGGAATAAAATAAGCTCCAATAATTCATGTTCTGAATAGTGAACATTCAAAAGTTTCTGCATTGAAGCATATTTGTACATTTGTAATATTAATTCTTTATTTTCATATAAACTTTATTCGTTCTTCGTTACAATCTATCACACAAATGACCATGTGGCTTTGAGAGCTTTTCCAAATCTTCGTTATCAAATTCATACAATTAGAATAAATAAATAAGAGGACAAAAATTCAATCTAAATTTTCTTCGTCAATTTCATTTTATATAACTCCACAAATTCGAAAAAAATGTGTTTGGAATAATGCGTATCTTTCTGAGAACATGCTAATCAAAAACAACAACAAGCTAGAGGAATGGAATTTTGAATATATTCATCACAGAACAATAGTATATTTCTTATGAATTTTTGTACGAAAATCTTCTATTTGCAGTCTGTCTGTATGTGTATGTGTTTTCATCTGAACATGATAACACAAAAGAGCAACAAGCTACTTGCATGAAATTTCGCATCTTATTTTTGCTTGAAAATTGAAGATCTATACGAATTCTCTTGATATCCAGATGATAGAGGGGGCAAAGTTCAAAATGAATGCTCGTTTTTTTCCTCTGTGCCATGAAGTTAAACAGAAATTGCTAAAATTGAAACAGTAAGAATTTCTGCTGGAAATCTTAGTTAATATTACTAATGTATATTTGGAATTTACCTCTAGAATTTTCAAGATCTATATAAAGTAGCACCACAGAAAAGAAGAAAGTTAGTCTTTAAGTTAGGATAATATTTTCTTTAATTCAAGAAGCAACGTATACTTTTTGAAGAGAACGTCAACAGCTGCATTAAAATTCTGAAATAATTTTAAAGTAGGGGAAAGTCGGGTATGACGTCAAAAAGTGTAGGATGACGAATTGGATTTTTTAGGAATATTTCCCTAGATGAATGCCCCGATTCTGCATCATCAGAGACTTATAGCGATCAGCCTACCCGTGCAGCATCAAAAAATTCCACCACGCTATTAGAGTGATTCACAGTACGCGATAATGAGTTTTTGAGTTGTTCAAACTCACATTTTGGTTGCAACTTGATAAGGGATATCGCTCACAGAGTAAATATTATTTATATACGTTATATTATTTATATACGTAATATTCGTAAAGAGCTAATAAAAACGTATTCAATGATGTATTATTTTTTTCTGGTGAGTTAATATCCTTTAATATTTCTTTTGAAATTAAAGAGCGAAGTCGGTTAAGAGGGTAATATGACGAAACCTTCCGTGCTAATTCATAAGCTCGTCGTGAGGCCTGACTAAGACTTGCTGGGACTCCAGTGAAAAATGAGTATCTCATTTAAAAAAGAGAAAGAGGAAAAAGAAGATAAATGAAAAATGTAACAGATGAAGAAGGCTAATGTTAATCAGACTAAATGCAACAAACCTGTTAAAAATTCGACAAAAAGGATTGAGAAAAGTTGATAAGCGACACCTCGACTTCTTATGTTCTGAATATGAAGATTCAACTTATTCATTTGAAATTCCTTTCGTTGACGCTGATGACAATCTGAACCAAGAGGACATCGATAATGAGGAATGCATCATTTGAAGCCAGAAATTTAAAAACCTAATCGCGATTCCAATGTTTTATGTGCAAGCTCTGGTCCCATTCCACCTCTACCGGCTGCGACAAAATCCAATCTTGGCGATGCAATGTTTGCAAATAATTTCACTTCCTAAGGTTTCATTCTAAAATTTCGATTCATAATATTTCATTTGTTTTACCAGCACAGTCGGGTTAGATGACGAAAATGACTTTTTTTCTCTAAAATAAAATTTTGGGGTATTTTGAAAATAAAAAATTTAAAAAAATTTACTATAAACTAAAGAGTTGCTAGATAGTTATTTAGTTACATATTAACGTTCCATTTTGAAGTAACACTAAACAGATGCAAGAAGATTTTGCAGAAGCAATAATCCTCCTGCAACGAATTTTGTGGTCAGGAAAAATCCCCGAAGCTTAAGGTCGCCATCCTACCCGAATTTCCCTTATATGTTTATAATTCAGCGTTAATGACATACATTTTTATCTGTGATTGAGATTCTAATTCTCTCGCTTCAAAGTGACACATTACAAAATAACCCTAAAGCTCCATATGAGAAAAATATTTTACAAAACCTACACAGTTAGTTCTTTTACCATCTCATACAAAGAATACTCTTTCCTTTGTCTTCATGTAAGTTAAAATGTTGAATCACAGTGTAGTATCTTCCGGATAAGCAATAGAGATCTAGCAACTATTCCGATAGAAATTCCATGTTCCTGACAGACTGTGTTTCTGAATACCACAAACATTCCTTCTGCATTTTATTTTCTGGCAATGACAACGTAATTAGCAGCAGTGAATTCTTGCTTCTTTATGATATGTTTTCTTCATCGTGAGTTTTCCGAATTTTCGTTTGTCGTTTATACAGAGTGTCATTATATAAGTATTATCAGATATTTACCTATTACTATTAAAAAAATTTATTGGAAAATTCACTGAACCATTAAAAATCTCTAGATGAAAATGAACATAAACTAAAAGAAAAATTATACAAAATAGAATGGTGTACAAAAAAAATTGTCATAACTCTGTTTATCTTTAAAACGATAATCTGCTCAAAATTTTTTAAAAAAATCTTATTAGAAAAATATATAATTCTTTCAATAAATTTTGTTATGCTAAAAATTTGCATAAATTAACTTGGGTTAGTATTAACATTTTTTTTACTTCTTACTATTAAAAGGAAAATAACTAGAAGATATACTAAACCATTGAAATTCTCAACATATTAGATGAGAATTAACATTAGCTGATGTAAAAATGATGCAAAATACAGAAGTGGACAAAAAAATATTCTGATTCTTCTTATTTTGAAAACGATCATTTGTTCTAAATTTAAGAATAAGAGAAGGGATATAATTCGTTTAATAAATATTGCTACTTTAAAATTTGGCATAAATTAAATGGATAAACTACAATAACAATATTTCGAGCAAGTGTCATAATTATTCAAAGCGAATATTTTCCGGGGTGAAGTAAAGAAAGAAAGGTTTTTTATATTATTTTCATTGTAAATTTTCCTAATTTTTGTCAATATTTTTGCTTGTCGTTCATTCAAAGTGTTTCTTCCTATTAAAAAGAAATTAATAAAATATATAATATGCTTTATGCACAGATTATATGAAAACACAATAAACTGAATAAAAATAATTAAGGAATATAGAATGGTGGATAAAAAAATTGTCATGCTTCTATTTATTTTGAAAACAATCACCTGCTTAAAATTTTTAAAAAAAGCATTCTGATTAGAAGAGGATATACTTTTATTTTAAAAATCTTTTATTTTAAAATTTAGTAGAAATTAATGTGCACAAACCTCACCACCCATATTTCGAACGCGGACGAGATTTAAAACCATCAACTTTAAGGGGTGCCTTAGAACCTTTACGCCATTCCGGCACGGCGTCTGTTTTAGGAGAAATGAATAAGGAGCAAAATTATATGTTGCATTCCTAAAACAGTGCAATATTTGTTTCATCCTTGCCCTCGAAAATATCATTGTTATTTCATACTTATAAAATACATGCGGTGGAGAGATGTGGTTAAAGCATTGAAATGCATTTTATGTTTCTTTAAATGTATTTTAGGTTATCATTGTGAAAATAATATTTCTTATTTTACTTACCCATGACTGGAATGGAAGAAAGGAAACAGGACCTTCGTCCTAACTTACAGTCTGTTATATGGATTCTTCTACTTACAGTTTTTTATATGGATTTTTTTCTGTTTGTGGTATTGCACGCCTTGTTTGAGAGAGAATTCATGACACTTTCGGCGTTTCAGTTACTATTTACGAGTTTAGATGTCACTAAATAAAAATACAGATATTTATTTTTATTGAAGAAAAAGAAATTTTAAAATTCTAATATTTCATTCCGTAGTATATTCAGTGAACCTTTGGAATGCAAATTGTTTATCTTTGTTCCATGCGAAGTAATAACCTGAAAATATAATTTAATAAGTGTCCGGAAATCGTATTTTGATAAGTGTATATTTAAATGCTTCTGAATCGATGTAAAATTGTACTTTATTTAATTTTAATTCTTTATTTTCTAATGAAATTTATTCACACTTTGTTACAATTGGTCCCAAACATGAACTTCTGGTTTTCAGAACTTCTCCAAATCCCCGATCTTAAATTTCAAAAAGCAAAATCTTCTAATAAAAGTACATGTGTCTGTCTGAAAGTCTGTCCTTCCGTGTGCATCTCAACATGACAACTCTAAAGCGCAGCAAGATACTTACATAAAATTTTTCATGTCCTTTATGCAGGAAAATTACAGATCTGTATAAAATTTCATATAAATGTGGAAAATGGGAAGATATTCAAGGCTTATACTCGTTTCTGTCACCAGAATGATACAACACACAAAACGGATAAAAGAGTATGGAGAAAAAAAATTTTACTGCAAACTCTCGCTAATATTACAAATGTATGATTTGCTTTTTACTCTGGAATTTACAAGATCTGAGTAAAGTAGCAATGGATAAAACGAAAACTTGTCCTTAGCATAGCATACCCCTTTTCTTGAATTCAACAAATATCAAATAATTGTTTAGGGGAACGTTCCAGATACTTTAAAATAATTAAAAATTCTAAAATTAAAATATTGTATATATTAGTAATTCACAGAAAAAATACGCAAATTTTAATCTGTGATTGAGTTTAGAAATCTCTCCTTTGTGTGAGAGTGTGTGATAAAAATGACTCTCTGCAAAATAAATCTAAAATTCAATATCAGAGAAAAATAAATTTCAAAAATCCTAGACAGTTTTTTAAACATGTGTCTTCCTTCTCTTTTTCTTTCGAACGATAGCAAGTAGAATCACAAAGTAGAACGTTGCACAAAATCACAAGAGACCTAGAAAATCGATTTCTATCTATGAGGAAAATTCTCTGTTTCTGACAGTCTGAGTTGCTCAGTATCAGGCACAATCCTTCGGAATTTGACTTTCCAGCTAAGAAGACCTTATTTCATCATATAATTTTTCTTTCTTCATTTTATATTATTTTCATTATGAATTTTTTGAACTCTTGTCACTGTTTCCGCTTGTCGTTTTTTCAAAGCGACATTATATCAGTATCAATAGATACTTACTTTTCGCTGTAAAAAGGAAAATATTAGTGGATATTCTATGTGATATATACAGATTAGATGAAAGTCGACATAAACTGATGAGAACATTATTCTAAACACAATGGTGGACAAAAAATTATCATGATCACCTGCTTTACATTTAAGAACAGCTTTCTGATTAGAAGAGGATATAATTCATTTAATGAATCATTTTATTTTAAAATTTAGCATACATTAAATAGGATAAACAACGCCACTCATATTCAAAAAGAATATGTTAGAAAAAAATTGCAAGTTACCTTCTTACAACAGCGCGGACTCTCTTTTTAAATAATCACCTTCGAAAGTATGAATGGTATTTCAAATAAATAACCAGAAGAGAGGCGACGAAGGGGTTCAAAATATTACGGTTAAAGACACTTAATAAAATATAACTGCAAATACTGTTGTTTCATTGTTTGCATCTAATTATTTACCAATTTCTGCACCCAGACAAAACAATATTACATTTTAAATATAAAAAGTATTTCTTTGTGAAATGATATCCTGCTTAAACTCCCTATTACCCCACTCTATCGTGTACCCTTCCACCCTGGATAACCCACCCCGCTTAGAGCGTTCCGGAACTGCTTTTTTAAAGAGAAATAATCAGGAAAAAGAACAAAATCCTTCTTAAAACAAGGCGATTTTTGTAACCGATGTTAGAGCTTTCAGGCACTGTTTATTTTGCGACTTCACCACTGCCCGCCCCCAATAAGAAAAAACATTCATTGAATAGAAAGCATTGTTTTTGACTGTTTTATATCAAATATTTAACACACAAAAAACTATGATTATATGCCATGTATTAAGCAATATACTTCGGAAATTATCCAGAGTTTATGAAACTCACACTACTCCACTGAAGAATGTTGGAAAACAGAGAAACAACAAAGTACGCATAAAGACGAGTGAGTCCATTTTTCTTCTAATAAGATGCATTTATTACTATTGGGTTTATCTTCTTCATAAACATTAATAGAAAACTTCTAAATTATTACATACACAACACTATGTTCTGAAGCAGCATGATGAGCACTCCGTTCACGCTATGCTGACACATACACAAAGAAAAAAAGGCATTTTATATACGCCATCATCATGACGTAATACAGAAAATGACATCATACTGATAAACAAATTTCCACCTTGCGGCACAGGAATAATCAGAAAAATTGAATGACCTTACGGCACGACCGATAATCTCCAACAAAGAATAATAAGCTAAAATACTTTGAGTTCTCATAAAAATGTAATCTTTCTCATTTAAATTATTACCATATTATTTATGTGTAAAATGTATCTGTTTAAATTCTCAAGTAATATTTTCCCCTCCGTTTACACAGTGATCCTAAAACTGTTGGGATACAATAAAAAGCAGGTAAAGGACACCTAAATCAGGATGTTTAGAAATAAAACATTAACTAAAATCTCAGATTTAAGTGATTATATGAAAGTTAGGTATGTGAGAAAAACTGGTTTATTCAAAGAAATAAGCGTTTTGATGACTTAACTTTTTACACGTAGAATTGGAGCACCGAATTCCCAATGACAATATTAATACAAGATTCACATCGACTTCAGAGGGGTTTACAGAATTATTGTCAGGATATAGGATCGGCTTACAAGAGAAAAGATCCTAGCCATTCCGGGCACATTTCGAAGTAAACCTCAGAACCTGACCACAAAAAACTACTGGATCATTCTCTTGAAAAAAAAGCATGTTAAATTTATGATCGAAGTGGCGAAAAAACGTAGAAAATTTGGGAGCTTCCGCATATTTCTATTCATGAAAATCTCTATGCACATCCGTCGAGCAGTTTTCCATTTTTAACTAGCCCCGTTTTTGAATGGCGATGCACAGTGCACGTAATCCAGGCCTAGACTGACAATTTATGAAAGCGCCGCCTACATATTGAATGGCTATTTGCATGTTATACTTTGTTTCTTCGATATGTGACACATATTACTAAATGTATAATGTGTTGTTTCAAAAATCACAGAGAAGCAATATGCAAATATTCAAAAGCACATCTGACACAAATCTAAAAGTCTAGTATAAAACTCTATGCCAAATTCCATCCATCTGTCTCTTTGCATTTCTTGTGTTACCGCGTTCACATAGGGACAGGCGCAAAATTTTCTGTTGATGGTTTTCCTCCAAAATGTGCTTGAAATCTACTATTTTGGTATAAAGATTGCATACAGAATATCTAATCTATCTTGCGTTTGTGAGTTATCGTGTTTGTAGACAACGTAAAATATAAAATGGGGTTTTTTACGGACTCGGGGAGGTCTAAAAAAGGAATATTTACCAAAATTTCGTGGTCGAATTTTTTGATGATTAAATATTTTTTTTATTTCGTATAGATGAAAATAAAAAGTAATGTTTGGTTATTCTTTTATTGATATGGTATGGTACACCATATTAAAGGACAAAATATAAGTTGCATTACAGCTCTTATCGGCCGACTCCCGCCAGATAACGACGCACTTCCGCCCCACAGTTCGGAGAAAACGATTGTTCCCAATCGATTTATAAAGGGAAGTTAATTCATAAAGGGAAGTTAATATAAGTAAACTGTTAATATAATATAACTAAACCCTTTGCAATAATTCAAAAGGGAAGTTAATATAAGTAAACTGTATGCATGGTAAATTTTGGAGAGACATTGACACAAACAGCAGCTGCGATCTCATTTCGACTGCCTCGCGTACTTGCACAAAATAATGCCATTTGTGTTAAGACTTTTCTTAAGTCGAGAAGATCGAATCTTTTCTTGTGTCTATTGGGTAAACTCTGACACTGATGTGCAATTTTCGTGTCAATATCATGTACTGAGATAACGCATGCTTGTTGAAGATTTGAGTTATTGCGTTTGCATACATACGAATAGGCAGAGTAAGAAGCAGTCAACCTGTACATTACATTACACCACCTGTATCCCCGTGTTTAGACCCATTTGGCTCCTTTCCGGTTTGGATGGATGGAGGCGAATTTTATTTTTTAAGAAAGGACAAAAACAAGTAACAGGTACAAAAACAAATAAAAATTAAAAAGAAACATACACTGGACAGAACAACATAGAAAACAATACAAAATAGAAAGAAATACGTAGAGGGAAAAAATCATAATTAGACGGAAGTGTGTGTCAGTCTGGGTGGATGAGTGCCCAATTATTATCCTCTACAATGAAACTGTTCTCATCCCATATGAAACGCATTAGGAGTCGATGTCGGGTTCTTGATAAGTTGTTAGTGAAAATGTTTTACAACCACTGCAATTTAAGTGACACTGTTGGAGTTTGGAAATGCCAGGAGATGGTAAACCGACATTTTGTGGCATATTGAATTGGATCTCCTTCTTCTCCGCACGAGCAGTGTTCATATGTTCGGAGATTGAAGCGATGGAGGTATTAAGGGTCCTGTAACGAACATTATCTCTTCTCTATTCCATCCTACTGGCTTGTTTGAGACCCTAGGCACTATATCGTGTGTACTGCGGAAAGTTTCTCCGTTATCCCAGTTGTCTTACCAGATGCTTAAAGCAGATGACTTAATCTCAGATTTCAGGAAGGAAAGTGACTTAGGTAGAAGGAAAGGGTCTCTTTTTGTGATGGCTTCTTTGGCTAATTGGTTTGCGCATTCGTTGCCTAAATAACCGACGTGGTCTTTAAGCCATCTCAAGTGAATGTGTTTATGGGAGAGCAAAAGGGTTTGAATTTCTCGGACCATACTATGGTGGGATTAAGTATGGCCAGCCATCAAATTTGACAAACGGTCCAAATTTTGATTGGTCTATGAAGGGAAGAAGCTGCTTCAATTGCCATTCTAATTGCGAGGATTTCAGCTTTGAAAACCGAATTGCTGATTGTACACGGATGTGATCCAAAATTTCTGGAAATAAGATCCTACCCCATACTTCATCAGTCTAGATCAGTGTGCCTTCGAGATAACCTGTTCCCATTCACACAGACAGATTCCGAGCTGACGAATTAAAGCTCTTACACATCTGCCATTTTGGTGCAAAGACTACATATCAAATTTCATTTGCCTAGCTTATGTTTCTGAATTTTAATTCTCACAGACAAGCAGACATAATTCCATAATTCTGGGTAATCAAAAACTTGGGCGATTATCGCAATCTCGATAACGAAGTTTTAACAAGTTA
The DNA here is from genome assembly GCA_013235015.1 of Araneus ventricosus. Lineage (NCBI taxonomy): Eukaryota > Metazoa > Arthropoda > Arachnida > Araneae > Araneidae > Araneus > Araneus ventricosus. The sequence continues at coordinate 35,401 of BGPR01002337.1, forward strand.
AATACTTTCTATAATTCTCAAATAAGATTCGAAGGTTGGGATCAGTGTTTAAAAGAGAAATATTAGTCCATTCAGCAAATATCCCACCAATACAGATGCAAATTGGATGGCCTGGGCGTGTTTCTCAACAAAGAGAACTTTAACAGAATTAGAATGATCTGTTTCATAATGTTAGTTACTAGAGAAATTTCGAAACTCGAAACCTATCTAAAACCTTATGGACAACAAATAATTATTAAGAGTAGTTTCACTTTTTAGTGGGCGAAACTGTTCGTCTGTAAGAAATTTTCTGAATTTTTAATTGAAATATAAGTAAATAGTATTCTTCAGAGCTCCATTTCATCGTAATTAAATTTTAATCACGTTTAGTCTCCAATTCAAGAAAAAATTCTGCAATCGCAAAAAATAATCACACAATATCACCTTAATCTTTAGACAATGTTTAGTGTGTTTTCAGTTGAACAGATTTAATGATTAAAAATCTGTTTTTGCTTATTTAAGGCAACTTTTATTTTTTGGAAGAAATCAAAATACCCAATTAAACTTGATTCTAACTCTTAACACTGTGGAATAAATAACAGTTTATCACAATTTATTTAAACTGGATTCATCTTTTTTTTTTTTTACAGAACTACCAAGATTAAGTGAAGTAAAATGATGAAATATTAGCATGGAAATAAGCAATCTCTTGATTTTATCAGTTATTGAGTGCAAACTAATAAGTTACATTTTTAACGAAATTATCAATCTTTCTGTGAAAAACCACTTCAGTGCTTTTTTTCATATGTAACTTAGATAAGTCAATAGTTATTGAAAATTTTGGGACTGAAATTGTTACATGCCTAGCATGAAGAAAAAAAGGAATCGGATGATGACTAGACTCGAAATCACTAGCAGATATTTTTTGACATTAATTAATATTATATAATTGAAAGTCTGGATGTTTTACTCTGGGAAAAGAGTCCCGAAACTCTTAAAGTAGAAGTAAATAATTGGTGCCGCATTTCTTTAAGTCTATGCAAACTACATAATTTTAGTTTCGTATTGGGATTTCCATGCATATAAAAGAAAACTGGTATTTGTAAGTTTTTACGTTTTAGTTTTAACGTTTCCAGATTCCGTTTCAGGTTGTCATTAAATTTTCTTCTAATAGTCATGTATTTCACATTAATGAAAGCATATTGTTCAAATTTGTTCTTTTTCTTTATGTCAGGTAACGCTGCTATGCAATTCTAAAGATGTAGATGAGAAAGAATGTCTAGTTAAAGAAACCCTTTCATCTTTACCAAGTTAAGTACTTTCCCATCATTTCTACAGAACACGAGGAAAATCAATAAAATGATCATCTTCATAATTCCGTTTCTATTATTACCTGGAACGTCACATAGTTACTGAATTTTATTACTGTGAAACTAACAGAAGCATGATTAAATATCCGATTGACAAAAATGGAAAGAAAAATGTTTATTTCTTTCTTTCCGAATATATAATGCTTTTGATAAAAACTGTGAAGTTAAATTATGTTCGAAAGAAAACTCGGTAACTAAATTTTTCAGCTAAAATTTCAATAAAAACTGAATCTCTACGCCTCGAAATTCAATTGGTTATTGGTTAGCTTCTGATAAACACAACTGTTTGGACTTGCATAAACCAATTAGGAAATACATTTAACTGAATTATAGCATCATAACTTCATCGAGTATGCATATCAAAGTAAACTATTAAATGAAAAAATATATAACATTTTTGTTTCTGAAACTGCACGAAAAGATTATAGCCACAACAACATGTTCGCATTTATCGATTTGAATAGTCTAATCAATAATGTGAATTTCCTTCAAATGGCGCGTATAATTGCTTCAAAATTGTGAAACTTTTTCTCATTTGACTGACTAAACACGTGTATTCTATCGTTGTGTATTTTCTTAACTACGTTATCATTGACCGATATTTATGAAAAGAGCTCTCTAAATCAACAGGAAAGTTATGCAGCAGCAAAGAATTGAAACAAAATGCATTTCAATATCTTTGAAGTTTTGTAGCCGATATCCGAATACCAAGAGATTCACCAATTTGCAAAAACACAGAGAGTAAAATTTGCATAATGTGTGAAAGAATTTCTATTTTATGATTCACCTCTTAGAACTTCATTTTTCTTTTGAATCTAAGCAAACGTCCAGTCCATAGTGCAGAAAGTGAAGATTGCTTGATTTGTAAAAGTTTCTTGCCTTCCTATTACGAAGTGATAATTTCATCATTTTTCAAACTTGACAGCAAGTTAGTACATTCACGTACATTATTTACAATATCTCACGTATTTTTTACAATATTTATACTAAAAGCAGCAACCAGCCTTTTAGTACACTCATCATAGAAGATGACATTTCCAGGATTTGTGAAAATAGCTGTCAACAACTTATTAGGCGTGTGCCATTTAGAAAGCAGCCCTGAAGGAGTAATAACAATTGCTGATGGAGCGGAAGGAGAACTTCTCGATATCCTTTCATCTGCTTTGAAATTCAGTTACGAACTTGTCCAGCCAAAGGATAAAGGCTGGGGCAACAGAAAAGATGATGGCAACTGGACAGGAAAGATTGGATTAGTCCAACGTGGTGAAGCAGATCTGGGTATGTGTGAAATGATCTTGACGGAACACAGAAAGACAGCAGTTGATTACAGCTACCCTTATGATACTCTGCAGATGGTATTCGCAAGCAAAGCACCAAGCAGAATACCACAGCTCCTTGCCTATGTCTATCCTTTCTCAGCAGAACTTTGGTATACTCTCTTGGCCTTATTTCTTACCATTCCCTTCCTGTGGAAAGTGATGTTTAAATGCAACGTTTCAGTGATCAGTCTATTTGGTGAAGTGTTCTACACCATTTTGGGTCGAGCAGCATCTGTGAGATTAACCAAGTTCCACGAACATATCCTTTTGGGGACATGGGTAGTTGCAGTTTCTTTCCTGTCTCGATCTTACACGGCTGTTCTCCTCTCGTTCTTGACTTTTCCACTGCAAGAAAGTGTCATTCGTGAAATTCCTCGTCTATCAGAGGCCATTGCTGGAGGGAAGTATAAATGTTTGACCTTCGAAGGTACCTCAGTGACAGAAAGTTTGAAAGCATCACCCAGAGAATATGTGAAAATGATAGGAAACGCCATTGATGAGAATGAATGGTTTGTGACACCAACTTTAGAAGGAGTGGGGAGAGCTATTGCGGAGAAAAACACAGCAGTTATTGCCATGAAACCTTATTTTGAAGATCACTATGTCGGGACAGCTTCGATTTCTACAGATTATTTTTCCGTGCATCATTTCGGGATTATATTTCAAAAACAGTTTTGCTGCAAGAAAGTTTTGGACCGCAAACTAAGTCTTATTTTGTCTGGTGGCCTATTTGAAAAATGCAAGAGACATTACCAGTTTCGTGCTCATCTGAAACTAAGAGCAAACTATATGGAAAGATTTGAAAATATAAAAGCTCTATCGGTTGAAAATATATCAGGAGCATTACTTATGTATTTGCTGGGAGCCTCTGTTTCTCTTATTGTATTTTTAATTGAAATATTTTTACCAAAGCTCAGATAGCTGCTCTCTAATTATATTTCTTTGAATATTTTTAATGAAACCTTTCAAAAGCTTTACTCTATATTTTTGCAACTATACTTTTTCAAGAATCAATTGGATTCAGTTATGCAGTAGGGAACCAACTTCGAAATAAAAATCCCGTGATAGAACTGTTTTCTCAGAACATTACAGAAATATTTCTACTGGTTCATTTTGAAAGACTATTTATTGCATGATAAGTAGTGTGTTGTACCACGGATTGAGATAAATTCAATCTTGCATAAGAAACTACACACCCTTGCGTTGAGTTCAGAGTAGTAATCTCTCCGTAAAAAGGTCATGAATTCTCGATTTCCAAGTTATATCCAATATAGGAATGTTGGGTGCAATTCAACTAACAACATAAAAGCATACATAACTATATTCTCTAAATATTCACTACGAAAACTTGCATAGAACTTGCCTCTATTGCTTTGAATGTATTCGCTAACATTTCACTCAAAACATTTTAGTATCATTCAATTTTATTTGCTGCAATTGCTTGAAAACAAGCTCATTGTTTTAAAATATAGTTATATAGATATGTAGTTCATTTCTTATGTGTTTCGTTGTTAAGTAAAAAAATCATTCAAATTTCATAGACTATTAGGTTTATTTTTAATTTATAGTATGGAAAAAGAGAAGAAATATTAAATCTCACAACGGTCGTTGGATTCAAAATTTGCCGGCTGTAAAAAACTCCAATATTTCTTAATTCTAAAAATCAAATAGGAAAATTAAAAAGCTATTTATTTTAATAGGTTTATTGATACGAAAAACAGATGAACTCAGGTAATTGAAAACAGTTTTTATTTTCATACTTGCCGGCATATAGGTTGAGATTGGAAAAAACGTTCTAGAATCATTTTTTCAAGTTAGTTATTTTCACTCGCACTTAACATCCATATGGAGGATTATCCTAGAATGTCTAGCTGATTAGATCCCCTATTTTTACTTTCTAGTACACGAAATATTTGACGATAAAGAGTTTTAGTTGTGAAAATATTAAACCTCGACATTTTAGTGAATTTACAAGACGAAGTTCCTATTCACGAAAATTATGTTTTATGTCTTAATATCTTGAAATCATGTCCATCGGTCTACGCAAATACGGCGAGCAAGATGAATCAAATTTGTTAAATAGTCTAGACACGGAAATTGTAATTCGTTTTTAAAATGTCGACAAAATTGGTCAGAGGAAAAATATCGAAATTCATATTCCATATATCTATTCTGCATATTCCATATATCTATTCTGCATATTCCATATCTCTATACTACAAAGGTAAACAAAAGCATCACACTGTCTAGGAAATCTGGCATTCATTAATGCCATGGTTTTTCTGATTAAATAATTTTATCACAAGGTAAAATATCTATTCAGGTGAGGAGGAAATAACAAAGCAGAAAAACTGACGGCATAAAAATGATAACGAACATGGTTATCTACCGTTTTTCATTTTATTTGACGATCTCTGACAAGCTATTGCACATATCCAATCACAATCAAATGGTTTACAACCAAGTATATCATTTTGAAGCGTTCAATCAGTACATAATATGTGATTGGTTTTGAATCAAACGCGTTTTCTGTAAAGGAAATTACAATTTATCATTGCCGTTACACTTTCTGAATGTCGCATTATGTGTCAAACAGCGGTCAAGAAGAAAAATATCACACAAGGCGTTTTCACAACACATCACACTGCTTTCACAACACATCACGCAAATCAAACTTCTACACCTTTCCAAAAAACCGTGAACATATAAATAGAAAAATGCTGACATATTTTTCAGAGTCGTAAAACTTTTGTTTCCTCTTTATGATATTAAACTGTAAGTGAAATGGAATCTTTTTATTCTTGTGTTCATATTTGAGACAATGTTATGGAACATAACCTTTCCGTTGCACTGAAATCGAAATCATTTTCGTTTCATTACACATCTGATTGAAAACATAAAAAATGCGGTAGTAATAATATGGGTAATGGGAAATCACTAGATATTCAGCTATTCTTTTCAAATGGGATAACGGTCAATTTATTTTTAAAGCATTATTACTAATATAATAGCCCAGATCTGTCTCTCACTTATTCGGTAAAGCTCTGACGAACCAACAATAAAATTCGCTACAAAGCACTGCGAGATGTTAAACAGTATCATTTTATTTTCAGAGCAGCTAAATTTCAGTAATTTTAAATTTAAAAAGTAATTGTCGTTCTAATTTCAAATTTATAAAGCTCCAAAATAGTGAAATAAAATTTGCTATAGATTGATATAAAATGTATCTCGCTATGAAGAGTAATTCCCGAGAAATTTTAAATTATATTAATCATATATTTCAAATTAATTTCCGTTTTCTAATAGAAAGTAGTAAATCACGTAAGTGGTATATCAAGCGCGTGATATAGTTTGGACGCCACGATGCATCTGATTATTTATTGCAATCGTGGTGATATAATTTGATAACATTTTTTGGCAACGTTTGACAAGCAGAGAAGTGATTTGTTTCGATTAGAATTTCGAAAAAGAATTCCTTTGAAATTTTAAGTTTTGATTTACGTTTGACAAACTGAGAATATCATCGTTATTGAATTATTATATGTACATATTTTGTATATAGATTTTACTATAATATAATACTTAACAATCCTGAATTAGTTAACTATATTTTTTTACGATGAATACCGACGAAGAAACCATCGCAAAAAGACGGAGGATGACAAAGGAAAGGAAAGAAACATGGTTAGCGAGGCAAAGCCAGGCATCGCTGGACAGGATTCGTGCAGTAGATGCAGCCGCTAATAGAAGACGCATCGAAGCCAAAACTCCATCACAAGCTGTCATAAAACATATGTTTATTTTATTTGCTTTCAATTAATGTTAAACATTTCTCTCGCATATATAGCTATTTAACATGTCAAATTTGAAGGGAAATCTCTCGAATGAAGAGGCAATTTGCACCCACCATAACATAACTTGTTTTTTTCTATTATTTAAGATTTACACTTGCGCTTTTCTGCGTAAATTTTATTTCATTATGCTGCTTATGTCTTTGATATCCTTTTAATGAAATGAAATTAAATATTTTTTTATATACATTATAAATATTATGGAACTAAAATTTGATTTCATCAGATGTTTTTTTTATTATGTCCTGATAAAAAAAATCGAAGTTCACTTTCATAGAAGAAATTGTATTTTATTGTGAACACGCATGTAAATTTGCTTTCGTAAATGAAGAAGCTCTTTTCTGAAGGAGAAATCTAGTATTCAAACAAAGGAAATATGTTAATCTGTTTAGATATCAATCTTATTTTCTAAATCAAATACGTTTATTAAAGTAATGATTATTTTAATCATTTTTCTAACAGACTTGTAAATAAATCAGCTCTAAAATCATAAATGAGCTCTAACAATAATGAATGAAGAACGAATTAATTATGTTTTAAATTCATAGCTAAACAAATTATATGTCCACAGTTAAATGAGAACTACTAATATAAATTGAAGAAATAGAACAGGATATTTTGTGGAGGAAAAGGAATGTCGAAATGAAATATTTTTTTAAATTTATAATTTGTGAAGTAAATTTTCATAAAAAAAAATTGAAAAATCGTGGAAAATTACGAGTTTGCACTTTTTTCCCTACATGATTTTATAAACGACGCAAAATTATAATTTTTAAGAATTTTTCCATTACTTGGTAAATCTTTGATAATACAGTATACAAGATTTTTCTTCTGTATATTTCAACAATTATTTGTCTTAAAAAATTCGAGAAATAAATTTTAAAATGCTGTGAAAGTCAAAAAAACTAAACTTTTAATAATCCATAAGTTCAATTATATATTCATATCAATATCATATTCAATTATATATTCAATATCATATTCAATTATATATTCAATATCATATTCAATTATATATTCAATATCATATTCAATTATATATTCAAAAATTATATATTATTATTAATCACTAATTGTTCTAAAATTAAAGCCGGTATGAGACTCATTTGAAAGACTGGTAATCTTCTTACGAAATAATTTAGCAATTTCCCTTGAATATACATGTTTTAGAATGGTTTACATCCGTACTCATTGTCAAAATATACTTGATGCATCAAAGGTTGTTAATAAAAACTAACATTTTTTTGTGAACTGATACTTGAACACCAGGACCTCACGTATGAAAACCATCCGAAATATTTAGGTTTTATTCTAGACCCTGAAATTCAAGTAGTAAACATATTTAACATATTACCTTGAAGGCCAGGAAACACTTAAACATTCCTAAGTACATCGCAGGTAGGGACTGTGGTGCAGACGCGATTACCCTTAGAACTACTTTTCAGGCACTCATTAGACCCATTCTAGAATACGGCTTTTTTTATCTACTGTTGTGCTACCAAATCTAACCTGGACAAATTGGAAAAAGTCGAATTAAGTGCTGCTCGCATCATTACTGGACTACAACGCAGCTGTCCTTCAGTAATTGCCCTTTCTGAAGCGGATTTGCAACCTCTTCACGTCAGATGGCAGGCTAGGTTGGTCAAATATTAGAATAAACTTTCCAGTATTGACCAAAGTAACAAAACTGCTAGATGCCTAAACAGCTGGACTCACTATCAAACACTACAGAAAAACAGTCCTTTCAGTCAAGCTAAATCACATCACATAATCGCAGACAATGTTGAACCGCATTCTCTTCATTGCAATATGAATACACTTGAAGAATTTTCCAAGATTAACTTCCACTACAGCCTCTCTACTGCATCTAATAAGAAAGATTGTGTGCCTGACTTTCTTAAACAATTGTTATCAATCAATAATTGTTCTAAAATTAAAGCCGGTATGAGACTCATTTGAAAGACTGGCAATTTTCTTACGAAATAATTTATCAATTTATCTTCAATATACATGTTTTAGAATGATTTACATCCGTATTCATTGTCAAAATATACTTTATGCATCAATCAAAGATTGGAAATAAAAACTAACATTTAATTGTGCAGAGATGTGTTTATAAAAGTTTTACCACTATTTTAATTCTAATTTTTTCTCTGTAAAACCATTTTCCCACGTAGCTCACGAGCTGTGTCAAGGTATTTTTCTTTTATATAAAGTCTTGATTTTTATATCCCGACTGGTGAAAAAAAGTAAGCCGAGATCTTTTTAACTTTTCGGGATGCATGATGAACATATGAAAGTTAAAATGCATAAAGCTAACTGTTTTAGGATAGGATAATTATTAGTATTGGATAAGTTTATAAAAGGAACCGAATTTTTTTCTCTCGGGTTCATTAAACAATAGCAGACAGCATGGAAGTTCAACAATGAGAACCTCCGAATTCTTGAAAATAAATCGTAAAAATTAACATTTCCGATGATAATGTGTTATGGATGAAATACGAATCGATATCGAATGATTGCACAGACTAGAGTACACAAGTTTAATGTCAGTTTTAAATCTTCTTTAAGTGAAATGATGAAAACGAGGTCAGTGATCTCCAAGACATTTAGGAATTATCAGATGACGATCAGGCTAGGGAAACAAAAAACAAACCATGCGTGAAACAACGAGGATTGAAATGCTGGTAGGTCTTTTCTACCCTCTAGGAAACAAAAAGCTACCAAATCTGAACCTTCGGAAGAAAACGTAATAGTATTCAATAAAAAAAACTAAGGTACATTCGAGGAAAAAAAGTATCCTTCTAGCATTTATTCTGCCGCTACCAATTTTCAGGAAATAACGTCTATTAATAGATTCTAAGGTTGAAAATTTCAGAAGGGGTCGTCTACATTTTTAAATTTATCTAACTTCAAAATTTTCAATGGCTACCCCTTTTTCTGTTACCATAAATAGGTTTGTGGCAACAGCATATTCCTGCATACGCAGTCAACCTTCCTGCGCATGCGTAGAAGAATTGAATCCTATAAAGGCTAGGACATTATCTGTTGTTGCCCTTCTGGAACTTCTCTCTTCTAGCACTTCCCTTCTAGCACTGCTCTTATAGCACTGTTATGTTTTTGTTGTCAATATGTTAATTTAAATATAATTTACTTTACCTTTTAATTTCATCTTGTTACGTTATTAAAGTTGTTATAGTTACTATGAGTTAACTTCTTTAGCGTTTATAATATATCCTCACTCCTGCACGAGCCAGTTAGTTTGAGTTTGAGTTTGAGTTTGGTTTTGTGGCGCAAGAGCCATAGATTTGACCATGCTGCGCCAAACTATATAGAGATCCTTCAAAATACAAGTATGCAATTAATGTTTAAAAAAAACAATGGTAAGAAAATACAAAAGGAGCACTGTTTAAATATGTGGATAAAAGCCAATTGACCGCAAAAAAGCAAAAAGGTTCACATGTGGAGCCTTGCCAAGTAAAAGAGATAAATCAACAGAATTGACTCTAAAAAAATGTAAACGTTGCGAGTTAAAATTCGGACATTCAGACAGTATGTGTTGGACTGACATACTGCAATTGCATTGGGAGCACATTGGTGCCTGTTCTCCTAATAGTAGATGGCGATGGGTGTATCGAGTGTGACCCACTCGCAGTCTTGTGAGAAGCGTATCCGCTTTCCTGTTCATTAGAGAAGGCCAAGGTTGCACGTGGGGTTTAACAGCGCGAAGCTTGTTCTCCGTCTCCGTGTCCCACTGTCTCTGCCATTTTGAATAAAAGAGTACTTTTGTATACTTTTTAAAATCAGTCAAAGGGACAGTAGAATTAGTTTGAGTACTCGCCAATTTGGCGGCCTTATCCGCTTCCTCATTGCCAACAATCCCAACATGAGACGGCACCCAACACAATAAAATATTAAAATCACGAGATGCTAGTTTATTTAAAAGATGTAAAACATTTAAAACCAGAGGATGGTGATGAGAATGGATATAAAATGATTTGAGAGACTCTAAAACACTGAGGGAATCCGTGTAGATGATGAACTTTCTTTCCAGGAAATCAGAAATTTGTTCCAAAGCAAGTAAAACAGCAGCTATCTCTGCCGTGAAAACTGAACAAGATGAATGAAGTTTAAAAGAAAGAGTTGTGTTTGGGAATACAACGGCAAATGAAACATGATCAGCTGATTTTGAACCGTCCGTATATATTGCAATAAAATCATTATATTCCTGTCTGTGTTCAATGAAAATTTGTTGATAAACGATATCAGCCGTGTCGGATTTGATAAAAGTTTGAAAGGGATTTAGAAATTGCACCACTGGAATTCCCCAAGGAGGAAAATTAGTTTTCAGATGTGGGGTTACATGTAGGTAAAGCAAGTTTAAATCAGAAAGAATGTCATGAACTCTAGTAAAAAACACGGGTATGAAAGATTTTCTGGCATTCTGTAATCTAAGAAGGAAGGGGCGAAGTTTAAAATCATGAAATGGATGATTCGAATTGGATCGAATTTTAAAATAATAGTGCAGTGATAACATTTGTCTTTTAAGTTCAAGAGCAGGTTCGTAACACTCAACATATAGGCTTTTTACAGGGGATGTTCTGAAAGCTCCCGAACAGAGACGGAGAGCTGTATGGTGAACGGGATCTAATTTCTGTAAAACGCTTTTTCTGGCTGAGCCATAAATTGTGCAACCATACTCAAGTTTGGAGAGCACTGTAGCCCTATATATTTTGAGCATTGAATCTCTGTCAGCTCCCCAAGCTGTTGTTGATAAGACTTTTAAAATATTTAAGGCGATTTCACTTTTTTTCCGCAATTGTTTGACGTGAGGAAGAAATGTGAGTTTTTTATCAAAAATAATCCCTAAAAATCTTATTTCATTTACAAATGTTACGACTTCACCATATAGCTTGATTTCTGGGTCAAGATGCAAGTTCCGTTTTCTGCAAAAATGTACACCAGCTGTTTTAGATGTTGAGATTGTAAAACCATTACTGTTGCACCAGTGTGTTATATTATTTACGGCAGTTTGTAATTGTCTTTGGATAAATTTCATATTTGTCCCTGTACAAGAAATGTACAGGTCGTCAACATATAAATAACCTCTCACGGAAGTTGGCAATTGTTTTAAAATATTATTAATTTTTAAAATAAAAAGAGTCACACTTAAAACGCTACCTTGAGGAACACCTTCCTCTTGAATAAAAAAATCAGAAAACTCAGATTCGACTTTGACTCGGATGTTGTTTTATAGAGTATTTGTCATGAGGGATTTGTCAAGTTTTACCGATTTTAAAATATAGATCATTATTTTGAAAATAACACGAGCCAGTTAGAATATGCAGTCCTGTTTGCGGTGTTCATATTTTACAAGCTACCTTGAATAAATGGATGCAGTAGATAGTGATGTTAACTATGTTAGTTTATTACCACCGCATCAAATTCCAAGGAGAAAACCTTTAAGCGTAACCTCCTAAAGGTTTCTCATGAAACAATACCCCAGGATATTAATTTTGGTTGCTATGTCAATAATAGATTGGAAGATATTTGACATTTTGTGTTCTCGATATGAAAGAGTCGTCTCCACATTTACTAACTAAAGTTCTCTGTTTACGTTTAAGTGTTGGTAGTAGCATTTTAAATTATTTCGCACTTTAAATGTTATTTTCAAAATAATGATCTATATTTTAAAATCGGTAAAACTTGACAAATCCCTCATGACAAATACTCTATAAAACAACATAACCCAGACTTTTGTTCTGTTTTCCGAAGTGAACTACTGGCAATCGATATGGGACTAGAGACCATCATGAGTGAAAGAAACTTTGGTGACCTCTGGATGCTTACTGATAGCCGTTGCTCATTTCAACATCTTAAAAACTGGACCTACATAGGGATAAAACAAGTTTATCCATCTTACAAAAATTGAAGCTGATCTCCCTTCAGCATGATGTACATTTTCAATGGATCCCTTCGCATGTAGATATCCACGGAAATAAATTGGCCGACAATCTTGCAAAGGAGGGCTCGAATCATCCCATCCCCTCCTCTTCAGATATTACTTTCCTAGAATTATTTCCGCGGAAAAAAGCACAAAAAGGCGGAGTGGCTGGTGCTTCCATCTCACCACTGGTACAAAGGAAGAAGGCCGGGACATTCCCTGTCCCTCCCATGCGACAGGCAGTCCAGTACCTGTCTTTCACGACTTACCAGCGGCCACCTGAGATGCCTTACATATTCTGAGGGCAACAAGACCTATCCTCTCTGCCCTAAATGCCAGCAACATCAGGCATCACTTGACTAGGACTTGACTGGGAAGAAATTTATTCTTCTCCCCTTTTAGTCATTGATTTCATCAAAGCCAACGGATTCCTTGATCCGGTCTGACTCGATTGGAGATTAGTATCAACAACATTTAATTGTGCAGAGTTGTGTTTATATAAGTTCTACAACTATTTTAATTCTACTTCTTTTCTAAATAAAATTTCTTTTTTCCCTTAACGTTCGGGGAATGAATGAAGGTATTTTGCTTTTATTTAAGGTTTGGTTTCTTATATCCCGGCCGGTAAACAAAAGTAAGACGAATTGTTTTAACTTTTCGGGATGATTTATAAACATGTGAATGTTACAATACGCAAATCTAAATGTTTGGATACTTATCAGTATTACATAAGATTAAAAAGGAACCGAATTTTTTTTCTCGGGTTCATTAAACAATAGCAGACAGTGAGCATGAAAGCTCAACAATCAGAAGCTTTGAATTCTTGAAACGAAATACTAAAAATTACCAATTGTGATGATAATGTGATATGGATCAAATACTATTGAATGATTGCAGAGACTCGAGTACACAAGTTTAATGTCAGTTTTTGATCTTCTTTAAGTGAAATGAGGGCAACGAGGTCAATGACCGTCAAGGCATTCAAGAATTATCAGATGAAAATCAGGCGTTAACGAATCTAATGTTTTAGGAAAGCTGTTTATAAGACGAAGACTCTGAAGGGTCGAATCGTTTCGGATATTCAAAGACGAAAAAAACAACTTCTCCTTTGAAAGACAAATATTTGAAGAGCCTCATAAAAACATTTTTGGACAACTTTCACCATTTCCCAAAAATTCTGCCAACGTTTACAACTAACAAACCGTTCTCATGAAGATCGTCCACACATATAAGATTTATTCATTCATGAAGTATACTAATTTATATATAATAAAAAATAGGCCTACACACACAGGCTTCGAGGGCAACAAAAAGCAAACCGTGAGTGAAACAACGAGAGATGAAATGATGCCATTCATATTTATTTTTTACCTTTTAGGAAACAGAAAGCTATCAAAACGGAACATTTGGAAGAATACGTAATAGTATTCAATAAAAAAAACTAAGTTATATACAGTCGCGGGAAAAAAGGATCCTTCCAGCATTATTCTGCCTCTTCTCATTTTATCTTTAAAAAATAGATAAAAGACAAGAACAACATCAATAAAAAACAAAGTGGAGCACTGAGTGCGCCACCCGTGTGTTATTGTTATGGGTGGTAGCCCGTGCTCTAAGAGTTAATAATTAAATTAACTTTCTTGTGTAAAGCTTTGTATATTTTTACGAAGTTCTAGTTGTTTCGATGACATGCTCATCTTGGCGACTTTGGCGACAAAAGGAATCTTTTAGAAAAATCATTAATTGTATTCCCATTTCTACAAGGATCCAAAAATATCAAGAACCTTCCAGAGATTAATATGTGACGTCACATCGTGTTCAAAAGGCATAAAAGCGATCTCTCAAATGAAGAGAAGTCAGTTGGAGTTTGTTCAGCACTGAAACTGGTGAAATGAAACTTTGGGCGGTATTGAAATTGCTGTGATTGAGATTAATTAGTGATCTGAGTTGTTAATTTATACAAGTGCTGTTTATTTTTAGTACTTCTGCTTGTTGTAGTAGATATATCTCCGTAACATAAAGATTCATTTATTTTTTTAATCAGCCTGCTTGTTAATCTGCATTCTCGTAAACACACTAGGCCATTTTTGTAACACATTTAAAACAAATAAAAAATATTTTGATTTTTTAAATAAAAAATAGCTAATATATTTATGAAAAAGAGTACGAAAAGTTTTTATCTCTATAAAATCTATACATTATAAATTAATATTTATAAACATTAGAAGAATATCTTTAAATGGAATTGAAATTAGAAGTCAAATGTTATGAAGATACTTATTTATCTACCAGCCGACTTCGATGACCAGTTTGTTTATCATGAATATATTTTAAACTCATTCTCTTGTGAATAAATTGATATTCATGGTTCACTTAACAAAGAAATTTTAAATTTAAAATTTCGATACACATTTAGCCCACGTTCTTTTCGTAGCCTTGTTCTTTTTCTGTTCCTTGTCTACATGAACGTCCCTAATGGAGTCAAGTAACTGTTCGTGTCATGTAAAATCTATTTGTACTTTATCTACCCGAACATTAAATAATAAATTTGATTTAAACATTTAAATAGCGCTGTAAGTTTTACGTCCAGCAGCATGTTAATTGGCTTAAAATATGCTGATAAAATTAATTAAAACACACCAACCATAATCGTTTATTTTAGCGGATTATTTCCTTATATGCTTAATATCTTTGTGATCCTTAATAAAGGTGATGTT
The DNA here is from genome assembly GCA_013235015.1 of Araneus ventricosus. Taxonomy (NCBI): domain Eukaryota; kingdom Metazoa; phylum Arthropoda; class Arachnida; order Araneae; family Araneidae; genus Araneus; species Araneus ventricosus. Next base: position 50,578 of record BGPR01002337.1, read on the forward strand.
TTCATACCTCTCATAAGGAACCGTTCAGTATCCATAATAGTTACAGGCATGAAGGTATAAGGACGGTGTCCTATATACTTACTATCTTGAGGAATTTCTATACAGATATCACATAAATATTTATCAAATAAAAAATAAAGTAACACACACACACATCAGTAGCATATTATCTTAGCTTTCAACAATGAAAGAGAAACACACAATTAAATATTTGTTTAAGGAATGAAAACGGTTGGACTTTCATTGTAACATGAAAAGTATTGCTGTAATTTATGGTAACAAATATTGTTTTCAAATTTATGAAAATTAGTGAAAAATCGTAGGACAACTTAATTAGTATCATTAAACGCATAATTTTTTAAGTTTTCAAATGGTGTGAAAATAATTGTCGTGCACATATATATACACATACCGGCAAACACACACATTCTCCTTTATTATTAGTTGAGATAAAATACTACATACTAATACTAGTAGTTTGTAATAATAAATTAGTGTAAGCTGAATAAGGATACGGAGTTTCTTAATCAGTTATTTCATTTAAATACATTTTTCAACGAGCCATTTTAAATCTAAAAGACTTTGCGAAGGATATAAATAAGTATACTCAATACACATATCAAAATTAATTTCTAAACTTTTAGCACAAATAACAATAATTATCATACTGTAAAAGTTCTAGAAAACATTATTTAAATATCTACAATATAGTTATACATACATATTTTATAATACAGAGGCTTTTCTATTCACATAGAATCTCATTTTAATTTTAACTTTACTCATGAAAGAGTAATAGCTCGGAAATTATGATAACAGATGATAAAAATAACAATAAATAAATAAATAATTTGACAGTAGTAGCCAAACAAGAAAGTATATATTTTAATGTTATTTTTTTCTCAAGTTGTATTTTTTAGCTTTAAATCTATTAAAACAGAGCACTACAAATTTTTTAAGTTATAATGTATATTTTCCCAAGCAATATTATTCCATGTGATAAGCAGTTTAAAAGTATATTGGAATTACACGAAGGAAAAGAATATTCCTTATTTCATTTGCAGAAGTTTAAATAAATGTTACAAATTTTGCATTAATATAAATCATCTCTGATATAAGTTTGGAAGCACGCATTAATATACCTGTTTCTATCAAGATTAACATCGAACTTTGTGCTAAAGAATATGACGCCAATTCTAGGGTTTCTATTTAAGCTGGGCATTCACGATTATGCCATTTATAATAAGACCGATTTTTTTTCACCCATTCAAGTCGAAATATTAGGCACGTCATTTACGGAGGCTCCAAAATGCCCTACTACCGTTCTTCGATCATTCCTGCTGCTCCTCCCCCAAACAGCGGATTTCCGATTTTCCTACTAGTCTCGGGGACCCAATCTAAGCGGAACTAATGTTTTCCCTCTAACCTCGCATCTAAGTCCTCAAAAGGCCATCCGGCCAACCCATTTGATTTGAAACTATTCAAAATTCCGTCAATTCAATCCATTTGTGCGAATTTTCATCGATTTTGCAACTGAAGATTGGTTTTTATTGATTGTTCCAAAAATTTAAGAGCGGAGCAATGGTGAATGCCCCTCTTCAAAAACTTACAATCAAAGTCGCTAGTTCTGTGTTTAGTGACTGGGGACGCTGCGATCGTTTATCCGACTCCTGAGTGAGACATCTGGTACTACTTTTCTGCGGTTATTAGGTATGGTATGTTCACAGAGAAAAAGGAAAAGACGCTTTTCTCTCTGGTTTTATTAACCATAGTAAGCAGACAGCATGGTACCTTAACATGCAGATGCTCCTAATCTTAAAACGAATTTATTTAAATAACCTTTTCGATTATGATGTGTTGTTGTGTAATGCATTGAAGTTATGGTTTAAATGAAGGAAAATTCTTCAGCAACCATTTATAAAAAAATAATTGGATTTCGTATAAAATGTATAACATAGTTTTGTTTCCCAATCCTCGTGACATTTGTAAACTGTCATTTTCTGGAATAATTCTGATTTTTCATAAACAAATTTTGATATCTTGCTTTTATTAGATTATTTGGGAAATTGTTTCACTTTCTAAGATGAAATCGGCACATATGTGATTTATTTTTTCTATTTAAGTAAGTAATTATAATAAAATATATTATTCATCATTTTGAAAGTAAAAGTTGCAAATAAAATTTGAAGTCATAGAGTAGATATTTCATCGAACGAATTCTTCGAATTATGAAAAATAAGAAAACGAATTCTAATTCTATGCAATATTTTACAACTGTATTATTTTTACAACTGTATAAAAAATTGAAATTACGAAAAAAAATTTAAATTATTAACACATTAGAAATGTACAGGATTAAATTAGATTATTATTATTATTCCGGCCGTGTGCGGTTTTCTTGGGTTTCTCATGCGGCCTTACCAGTTACTTACAAATTGCAGTGAAATATATAATTGTCTGTGTAAGGTTCCGCTCGAGCGGGCTTTTGACTAAATGCCTAAATTTAATGATTATTCCCCACCCCTCCTCTAGTACACTAGAAAGTGAGAGAAAAATAAATTACAAAATTCCATCGTTACAAACAGAAGTTAAGTAAATATAAATAGAATTGTATAAATAATCACAGTTAATTTAAAAAAAACAACAGATGAAGTAAACAACAAAAATTTCTCGATAATAAAAATCAGAATAAGAACAAAAACATGAATAGATTTCCAATGATTTTTTCGGATAGATTAATCTATATTTGTAACATTAGAGTGGTTATATTTCATAAGTTATAAAAGTTGGGATGTAAGAAGTTTCAGGATCTGATTTTTTAGAAATAAAATTTAATAATTATTTCAATCTTTATTACTTCCTCAAAAAAAGAGTGTCAGCAGTGGACTGGTGTTAAGGACTCGGCTTCGGGGACGGATGGTTCCATCGAAAACCGTTGTGTATGAAGATCCAGTGCAATCTGCCGTCAAGAGTCAAAACTCCTATCATTGATGTGGTGTGGAAGTTTGGAGAGGGAGGTATCGGCCTAGGTGGGGGTGCCGTCCTCGTCATATGACCGTGGTTTAGAAGTATCCAGAAACACACACACACACACACACACACAGCCCTCTCGTTGTTTCAAAAACGGAATATAAGTATATAACTAAACTAATTAAACTGTTGATACATTTAGACTCAATCTGAATTGCTGGATGAACAATATGTTGCAAAGTTGTATTATTTTCTATCTTGCATTCATCTCCTAACGGAATCCGATGACAGGGCGTTGTAGGAACTCGCATTCATATTTCAGATGTAACAATCATTCTAGGCTGGAAGTAGGTTAAAGGCTTCGGCATTTTAACCTACGACTGGATTCAGATATTTAAAATTTTGTTAATTTATGTAGTCTTGATGACAATACACTATTTTAATATTTTCAAAAATGAATAATCTGATAATCGACGACTAAATCAAATTTGTATTCCAAATGAGTGGCTCACTGGTAAAATTTCCAGAAAAAATTGATGAAAAATTAAAAATTGATTTATAATTATGAATATAAATTAAAAATTAAAAAGTAAAAAATATTTTTTTCTAAAACTTACTTTTTCTGCACCAATAAAAGTGTGTCTTTTAAACTGTTTTTATTGCTTTTTTCCAACCATATTACCTTACATACGCGACATTCCATCACTCCTCCTGTCCCGGATTGAATTTCAGAAAATGTGTCACTCCTGTAAGTATCCTATTCTAAGTATCTTACTATCACAGAAATTTTTCCAAAATGGGGAAAAAACTGTTTGATCCCGCTAATGTTTGATGACTGGGAGTCTATCGCAATTGTTGTTACCCTAAGTAATGAATTTAAAAGTAATATTTATTGAATTGGAATTGGATGTAATATTTGCTGAATAAGAAGTAATGAAATTGTTAGCACCCTAAGAAAATTGTGATGCAACATTTTTACAAAATGAATTATTGCATTATGTGAGTGTGCAACGGATTAGAACAAGCTCAGTTTTTATTTGGATCTCACATCAACAGAAAACTAAAATTATCTCAGCTCCTAATTATATAACTGTGTACGAGTTATTAATTGCATATTGGAACATAGTAAATTATCTAACAAACATTATTGCAAAATCAAAAAAAATCGCGCTGAGGTGTGGAGACCCACTTAACTACAAACAGAAGCCCTTTTTTTATAACGATGAAACGAGGATTTTATTACCCTCAAGCATACACATCCCAGAAAAACACAAGTTCCGTTTCAGCGTTGATCCCATGCTGTTGAACAGGGTTTCATACTTTAAGTTGACAAAAGAAAATCTACTAGGGACCAAACTGCCAAGTGAAAAAACCGCCAAACCTGAAAATTTCACAGATTCGACTGAACCAGATGCAGCGCCTCCTAGCGAACAAAAAGAATATTTTAATTATTTCAATGTATTTATTCGGTTTATAATTATGAAGTGTCGATGCAAACAAAATAATGCAAAATATTGTGCAAAAAGGGACTTTGTAGATCGCCACAAAGTTTCAAAGCAGTTAAATGTTTTTTTTTTTCAAAAAGTAATATATATTTTTAATTATTCATTAATTCCTCTTTGCGTATTTATTTTGACCTTCGTATAATTTATATACAGAAGCGGCTTTCAACTAATTCTAGAAGAATATTTCTCTAACAATCACATGAAATTTTGTAATCATCAGCACATTTTTTCTACCCAAAATATGGTTTCGGTGGAGCCCTTCACTTTATCTTCTCGCGAAGATAGCCTTAAACCAAAACTCAATTAAACCGGAAAAACCGATTATTTTTAAAATAAACGCCGTTCCAAGTTACAACTATACCTGTAGAAGCGCTGGCAAAGCTCATTATTTTCTACCAAGTCTTCTGTCAGGTTTTGTTAAATCTCGCCTGAGACCATTTGCTGCAACGTAAACATATTTTTGTAAAATTGCTAATAAAAAGAAGCATCTTTTTCAAATAAGGGGAATATTCTATAACAATTCTGCTAATTAAATTAGTTGTATACTAGCTGTTACGCCCGGAGTTGCTCCGGATTAAAACTTTCATGTCTATTATTTTTGATGTAGAAACTACTTTTGTATAGAAAATTATATTACCCCAAAATTCTGTTATCGTCTGAAATCTTTTTTAATTAAAATGAGAATGTCAATTGAACCAGATGATTTTTAAAATTTTAATATGGTGTAAAAATAATTTTTGTGAGATAATACATATTTTCGAAAAATATCACGGAAAATGTCAAAATCTTGCTTAATTTAAAATTAACTGAAATTTTAATAAGCTTTGGGCCTTTTAAAATTTGACGGTGATTTTTCTCTTTTTACATAAAATAAATTTATAAAAATAAATAAAACTTTCAGAAAAAAAAGTTAAATGCGTTCAAAGTTTAACCATTGCCTACCAGTGGCGTAGCTATAAATTTGCGTTATTTCAAAATGGTCTGCATGTAATAAATTACTAATTAAATTTTGAAAAATTAATAAAAATTGAAGAAAAAATGTCACAGATAAAAAAAATTGTTAGCATTCTGAAGGTAAAATTTTGTACTTTAAGATGGTATGAAAATAGTTTGGGGGGATAATTTGCTCCGAACCTTCAGCGGAAAAACGGTTTCGGTTAATTTCTAATTAACTGACTTTTGCGATTCGAAAAGTTGACAGGTATATTTCTCTTGTCTTAAAAAATAAGTCTGCAAAGTTTGGCTGAAATGGGTGCAGTGGTTTAAGAGGAGATGTGTGACATAGCCAAATAAATATCCAAATACCCACAATTACTCTTATTTATTTTAAGATTATTGCAATATGCGTACGAATAGGAAGGAACTGTTAAATTCAGGAAAATAAGACCAATCAAATCTCAATTCATTTTATACTTAAGGAAGATATTACCAGACTAAAGATTTGAATTTATGAAGAACAATATGCAGATATTGACTGAATATGGTTATAAAAGGAGCAGTAACATTAAACTCCGCTAGTGCACACTAAATATGCATTTCAACTTTAATATATAAGAAACTTCTTTATCTATGAATTGTTTGATAAGTTATTATTGTTTTAAGTGGAATATTAATAAATGTGATATTTTAAAGAATCGTTTAAGAATCTGTAAGCAATCCTATCACGTCTTAATAGTTGAAAAAATGCTATTGAGACTAACACATTTCAAAGAAAGAAAACTTTACATTGGTACAATTATGTTTATTACAATATGTGTAATATGTTGTTTCAGAAATCACAGACAAGCACGATGCAAATATACAAGTTTAAAAGCGCTTAAAGATTCAGATGATTTTCCGTCTGAACTCAAATACGTTATAAAACATTTCTTAACTCTTGTTATTCGTTAGCCAGAGTTGAATTGAGTTGGTTGACCACTTAATTTGCTGACGAAATGATTTTGTAAATTTTGTCAGAATATATTTGCTTTAGAATCATTCATATCTGTATTATTTATCAAAAGATTCTTTATAAGTTATAGAACGATATAAACCAAAATATAAAGACGTGTATACAAGTGTCTGTTAAAGTTTCATCACAATTTTAATAGAATAATTTTCTTTATATAGTTTCATTTAAGAGCATTTATGAGCCAAGTTTAGTTGATTGTCATTTCTTTAATTTAAAGCTCGGATTATTATATCCAGGCTGGTAACAAAAATTAGTATTCACATACTTAATATTTGTTTCGGAAAAATGAGGAAGTTTCAATATGCGGAGTTAAAAGTTTTAAGATGTTTATTATTACTCTCTCATCCGATATACGTCCATAGAGAAAAAAGGAACCAAAGTTTTCGCTTGAGTTCGATAAACAATTGTAGACAGAAAACATGAAACTCAACAAACAGAATCTCACAGTTTTCGAAACGAAATCCTAAAAATAACCGCTTTCGATAACGATGTGTCATTGTGTTATGAAGGGGTCTCGAAACTGTTTTGCCAAAAGGTCACTTTGACTCTTCCACTAAATCTCATGGCCAAGACCTAGCTAGCTCATCCTACCATCATTTTGTAGTTATGAATTAAGCGCAAATTTCCGTTTTGTAATTAGCCGGCAGGTGAGTTATCTATGATGCGTATTATGGTGAACATGTATAGCGCCATCTTCTGGAGAGCGGAGGAATTACGCAGAAACATGACACTTGGGAACAAAACAGCTTTTTTTCATTTTCCAGGCAAATTTTAACGGTTTTAGGCTATGTTGAGGCTGTTGATTTCTAAACTAATTTTACTTTTGCTGAAATGGATCTAGTTTTTGAAATGAGTCATGATCTCAACATTTCAATCGTGTCTGCAGTAAGGTAGGCTTAGAATATTACGGGAAAATATATACGGGAAAATTTGCGATTTGGGGACAAATAAAACGAGGAAAAAATTAATTCAATTGATTGATATCTACCACCTCGTAAGGACCTAAAAATTTCCTAAAACTTGGCGAAATTAGACTGCTTTTCAATATTTTTTTAAAATTTTACAATTTCTCTAATCTCTTTATTATATCATTAGCTGATAAGTCCTCAAAATCTTAAGAGTAAAAAATTTTATTTTATCCAAACCAATCTATAACTTACTGTCACAGATACCTTTCTAATTGCCAAAAATATGTGATATAACTTCAGTATGCAATTTATAATTCCTAATCATCATCATAATCTTCTCACATTATTATGTCGAATAAATGCAGTATATCAATGTATATGTATAGCAGAATTTAAATCAAAAATGAGGAGAACTACAAATTCAACCATAAATTTAATTTTAAATTAACAAACGTAAAATAATTTCACACCGAAGGGTGACCCCTTATGAAATCCCCACGGCAGATTCTACTCTTATTTTGCTTCAGCCATTTTGTAGCTTAAGTTCAGTTAATTTGTTGTATTTTTGTTGAATGTATAACAAGAGGTTGTTTAAGTCTAAAAATATCAAATTTAGTTAGTTAGTTAGTTTAGTAACAAAAATTACTGCACCTTTAAACAAAGACTTCAGCAACCAGGATTTCAAAGTAATGGAACAAAGATTTCAAGGGAGGTAAGACACACATATAGTAGAAGATTACTGCTAGACCATCCAATGTGAAACTCCGTCTTTACGTAAGAGGATAGATAAAAATTTCCTATGAAGTAACTGAACGAGCTTATTTAATTTTCATTTTATTGGACTTATTGCAACATCATCTGGACATTTTAAAATACCATTAATGATTCATCTATTTATTTGTTGAAATTCATTTCTTTATTTAATTCAGTATTATTGTTTTAAATTTTATTTTTAACTTGCATTTAATTTATTTACTTGCATTTTATGTGATTGTTGCATAATCTTGTGATTTATGTAATGAATACTCTTTAGGATTTATTTGATATATTGCATTGATTTCATTTTATTATTGATTTATATTTGAGATATTTTCAATACGATATTACTACTGAAATACAATTTTCACTAAATTTGGAAAACCAGATCCAATCTGACAAAAATAATGCCGGATTCGGAATCAGCACCATGGAATTACCTTGAAACAACTGGAATATCGTTATCAAAAAATTAGTGTTCACAATTGTTATGCTTGGTTAGTCGAAATATACCGCGCCATTTTTAGCGAGTAGTTGAGCTAGAGCATGCTGAAAAGTTCTGCTGTGTGATCGCTTGCCTAGAGATTCAAGTGTTTTCGAATATTTTCCGAGGACGCGTGGTAAAAATACGAGAGATCACCGAGGTTTGGATAGTTTCAAATTTTGATTGAGGAGAGTCAAGTGCATTTTGATTTGATATTACATGCCTTATTTAAGGATTTCTATAAATATCGAAAAGAAACGAAAAATAGTTTGTGAAATCACAAGAATGGCAATGAGGATATCAATATTTCGTTATTCATTCAGGTAATGAGGCAATGTATAATTTGAAGTGAAACGATATCAGTCCTCAAAGAATACAATTTAAAAAATCATCATCTAAGCATTATCAGAATTACTCAAAATTTACAGATAGCCTACTGTTGAGAAAATATGAATCTTTGAAACGTAGGTTGAAATTTCAGTAATTGGTGTTTATGAAAGTAAATGCTGATCTGGAAGCAGCATCTTTGTCTAGTTTGGATGCTCGTGGATCATCCAATACAGAAACATGGGAAACAATTTACTGACGGCGAATTAATGATTGTATGATTGCATCAGCAGATGCAATGCACCCAGAAAAAAATTAATTTATTTAAAACCATCAGTTTGTCATCAAACGATGTGGCTTGAAGAGGAGATGATATTACAGGAGATATATTAACTTAGTTGTCTGACAAAAATTGTCATTAGAGTGGTTGCCGTTGGAATCAACAGATGTTTTAGATACTGTTTAGGTCTTATTTTATACATAAAAGTTATGAAGTGTATGAAGAGCTGCTTGACGTGCATAGTATTCACGTCACGACCACTGGAGAAAATATTTTTAAAGGAGCTGAAAATGTCCCAGAAAGCAATTTTAGTTAGCCGCAATCTTGCTCTGCAAATCTGCAAGCTTGCAGCAAGTTTGACATGGCACGATTGCAAGCTTTAAACAATGTATTGCAAAAGACTGAGTCGCCACGCGTCGAACTTGCAACACGCTTGTTGCTTCAAACACAGTGCAAAGAATAGCAAAAACAGAGTACGCAGACGAACCTAAGATTCAAACCACCGACAACCTGCTTCTTAAGCCTGTAGCATTAGCCACTCAGAAAGCTTCACTTCAATGGCCGAAGACAGATTAAGATAATATATCGTGCATCTACACGATTTATTTTAAACTGTCTTCTTGATTTCATTAATTTTTTCAAATTTTGAGTTGAGAATATGATTTGAAGTCAAAGAGAGAGCGATTTTCGGTAATAACTACGTCTTGCTAGTGGAATAAATTAAGAAATTAGGGTTCAAAAATAATTACTTTTAAATTATGGGACACAAAGTAAGTTATTATTTTTTTACAAACATTGAATTTCAACATTCTTAATAAGGCGATATATAGTTTTCTTTACAGTGCGACGTCTATAATTAGTAAAAAGATGGAGAATTTTTCAAGAGTAATATTTTTTATTAAAAGACCTAGTTAGCGTTTTCAAATTACCATTGATTTAATAGATTTATTGAGTTAATGAAAAGAAGGACGGCCTAAGAGACAAAGATCAACACCAGATATATACAACTGTATCCGGGTCGTGGTGTGTAAGTGTGTCCTGCCAACTTTGCAGTAAACTTGCATTGCAAGGAGGGTGATCGATTATGCTTTGTGTTTTGCTATTGAAAAGTTGTCGCGTAAAGTTTCTCATGACAATCTAATATCAAGAAAAATCACACTTGCTGCGATTGTACATGCTATCTGGGGTTGTTCAGAAAAACAATCTTCGATGGAACAAAATTAAAGTGTATCACTACTAATGGTATCAGAAACATGTGTGGAGAAAATAAAGGTGCCTTTGGTTTGATAACAAAACCCCTAGGAAATGACGGTGGTTCAAAATCGTTAATAGCTCATTCCATCAGTAATCAACGGGCCTTGTGCGGAAAATGATTGGATATGTCTGTAGATTTAAAATCAGTCCTGTCATTTGTTAATTAGATCAGATAACATGCGCTCAATCAGCGTCAATTCTGTACGTTTACTGAAGAGTGTAGAGAAAATGAGTTATTATACCTGTGCGGCAGTACGCTGGCTTAGCTGTGGAAAAATTCTAATGCAACTGTTTGAGCTCCGAGCAAGAATCGAAATTTTCTTAAGTCAAAGGAATCGTTCTCTGGCTGTGTTAGAGAACAATGAGTGGCTATGGAAGTTATCATTCTATATAGATTTAACACAACATATGAATAATTTTAATTTAAAATTACAAGTAAAAGCAGGCATTTGCCTGATTTACACTTCTAATTTTTAATCCCTTTCGACAAAAAAATTCCTTTGTTTAAATCCCGATTTAAAAGAAAATGTTTCACAAATTTTATACATACCAAACATTTATTCGTCCAACTGACACTCCATTTCCGGTAGATTTTAAAATTGAAGCTTTGGGTGCTTTAAAAATAAATTTTGAGTCTCGTTTTTGAGATTTAGGTGCAATTGCAAACGGCATCAACATTTTTCAAAATCATTTTACCGCCGACATTGAAAGCCTTGCTCCAGAACTTCAAATTTTAATTACTGAGTGGTAGAAAAAGAAGATTTTTTTAAAAATATTTAAATACATCATTGCTGAAAATTTATAAGAGTTGCTCACACAGTTTGATCAGTTGCATATAGTTGCTCGCGTGGCTTTTCTTCCGTTTTCAGAACACCTTATCTTTGTGAAAAATCATTCTCCAAAATGAAATATGGAAAAAATATTTACAGATCCAAGTTAACTGATGAGCATTTGAAGTCAACTGCTGATAATATCCACTATTAAACTTCATCCGCAATTAACAATCAATTGTCAGTGGAAAGTTATAGCAACATAAATCTTCTTACTTATAATGTTTAATTCCATCATTTTAATTACCTATATACGTCACTTATGGCAAGTTCTTAGGACAAATCTAATATCATTAATTAAAGTTAAAAGGTTTAATTTCATAATGTATATCAGTTATAGTTATATTTCTGAATTGGGCTTTGCATAAAAAAATCTGATTATATTTGGTATGATTTAATTACATTTTAAATTTTACAATGTAATCAAAATAAGCTGTGTCCAGTGTTGACCCGAAATCCATAATTTGTATAACCCTGCATTTTAGAATACAGACCCCGAATCACACCAAACATTTACAGGTGAAAAGACGTGTTCCTGAAACGTTTATAACTATTTTAATACAATCTTTCCCATTATAAAATTTCTTACGCTGGTATATTCGATAGAAGTCTATTCCTTATTCTCCATCACCGTGATCCTGCTTATCTATTAGAAGTTTGGCGCAGTATAGCCAAACACGACTCATGGGACAATACATCCCATTAAACAACATCCTTATTCTCTCTTTAACTTAAAGCCTGGACTCTTACATCCGGGCTGGAAAAGAAAAATTAGAGTTCACGTTGCTAATTAGTATGGATAAAACATGAAAATATTCTTGTAAAAATAAGTGAAGCTAAATGTTCTTAGATTGCAATATTATTAATATTCGAAACGGAACGGTATATCCACCATTAAGAAGAAGGAACCACTGTTTTTCTCACGCGTTCGTTAAACCATAGTACATAGAGAGCACGGAAGCCAAATAAACAAATGATTCGAGTTCTCAAAGCGAAATTGTAAACATTACTTCTAATTATTATTATGCATCGTTGTGTAATTCAGGGATCAAGGCCTATCAAATGATGGCAGAGACTCGAGTATCGAAGAAATTTAATGTGTGCTTCAAAAGTTCTTTAAATTATGTTTTATATGAATGAATAATTTCTGGCAATAATGCTGTAAAATTTCATCCGATTTGGTATAAAATATAAAACACTGTTTTGATTGGCAATACCCGTGTAATTTGAAGGCTGTTATTATTTGGAATAGATTCTATAGATTTTTGCTGAATACCACATTTTACACTTCCACGAGAACAAAATAACGATTATGAATCACATGTATCTTTCTATGAATACGCTAATTCGAAAGCTAAAACGACCTAGTTGATTGAAATTTGGTACGCTGATGTTAAAGTGATATTGCAGATTTCTTCCGAAATTTATACGAAATCCATCTACTGCAAGAATGTCTGTGTGTCCGACCACGTGCCGCGTAACATAACATAAAAGGAAGCATATTACATGAATGAAATTTGTCATTATGATTTTAGTGAAAATTGCGGATCTGTATCGAATTGAGACCCAAAGTATGAAGGGTCCTAAATGGATGAAGTACTAGGATTGAACTATCTTCTGTTCACTGTACGATGAAGCTAAACATAAAGCGAATGTAAGTGGAAGGTAAAACAATTCTGCTACAAATCCTAGTAAATATTACTCCTGAATTTTCTAGCTTCTGAACTCAATGAACTTCTGATAAAAAGACTTCCTTTCCTAAGTCTTTCTATACCATGGAAAGAATAATACCACAGTAGAGTTTTGCAGATACGCATCAGAGACTTTGCAAATTGATTTCTTTCTCCGATGGAAATTCTATGTTTCTGACTGTCTGCGCTACACAGTATCAGACACATTCCTTATAGATTTCACTTCTGGGCACTAAGACTTTATTGCATCAGTCAATTCTTGTTTCTTTATCATGTATTATTTTCATTATGAATTTTCCGAATTCCTGTGACTGTTTTCAATCGTCATTTTTTCAAAGCGTCATTTCATTTGTAATAAAAGTACTTTTCATAAGTTTTTGCTCTCAAAATTAAATTACTACAAGGTAGACTACATCTTAAAAATTTGAAGAGTTTAGATTAAAATCAACATAAACTTAAAACGAATGATGCAAAATATAACGGTAGACATAAAGCTTCTTCTATTATTTAAAATTATCACCTGTTCTAATTTTTTTAAAAAGGCCGTTTTATTAGAAGGAGATATAATTCATTAATATATAGGTTTATATTAAAATATAACCTAAATTAACTGGTATAAACCACACCACCATTCTGTTTCTGAATCGAGTACAAACGTGCTTTAACCCTCTGAGTGGTTCGGTATTCCAAAAGCGAGCGAATGAAGAACCTTTATCTGTTTTAAAAGTGTGTCTTCCTCCCAACAGAAAATGTTACGAAAGCGCAGCAGATCAAGTCTCTCCCCCCCCCTCTGAAATAGGGACAATCAGCAACCCCCGTGGAGGGGCTAAACGCAAGAATCCGTTCTATTCAGCTTGGAACCTATTCAAACTACAGTGCCAGGGAAATTCTGGGGTATTTCTCTGGCCCTGGTTTTACTGCTTTCGGAAGATCCCACCTTTGGTGTGACTGAATTACATTTCATGTCTTCAAGATGCCCTCACTCTGCATATTGCCCGTATCCATAACACCAGATGACAAAAATAAACGCCGTTGGACCAGACAAATGCCAGACCGTTGGGCCAAAAAAATGAAGGCTGTATTACTTATTTTTCATGTTGTGAGTTTCTAAAAATATGAACATCATTGAAGTTGCATGAAAGTTAATATTCTTTAGATGTCTGTGACTTCAATTTATTTGCTGTTTATTAATAGTTGTATTTTAGATATTGGCTGTACTTCATATTATTAGTTGTCTTTTTTATATTCTTGACTTCAATTTATTTTCAGTCTACACGTCGGCATATTAGTCCTAATTTTACTAATTTTAAGGTTCAACAACAATGCCATTTTTATATATATACATTTTTTTACAAATCTCTGTTGGCACTATAAAACTTTTCATATTGTTTCTCGATTTAGTATTCGGTGAAAGGTAGAAAATTTAGAGCCGACCACAAATATAAACAGCGCTTAACTGGATTAATCCACATAAACACTTATTATATTGATATTCACATAATAATCTATGTTCCAAAATAGTCAGCAATAATCAATACATATGAAGGATTATATATAACCTTCTTAACCCTGAATAATGTTTTAAATAAAATAATATGCTACAAGCCTTTTGTACTGAAACTCGTTACATATGTTTTTTAAGAGAACGAGTTAATAATTCTCAAACTAAAGGTTACATTTTGAAAACTAAAGCACTAAATATTGGAAGAAATAGCTTATTCATATACCTTTATTTAGTACGCAAGAGATTATCTTCTATTATAATAAACGGAAATTTAATTCACCTGAAATTTGAAACTTTGATACTATTGTCCAGGTACTCGAGCATCCAGTCGCGAATTTTTCAAAATTAAATTTGGGGCCTTTCAAATATTACGTAAGCACCCAAGGAGGGGGAGGGGATATGCGATTCGCTTATTTTTGCTGACAAGGGGGGGAAGGGGAGTATGAGTGATGCTTACGTAAGACATTAAAATCACTTTATTTCCAAAAATCGCTTGTAACTTGCACAAATAATTTAATTTTTAAAAAAATTGAAAAAAAAGATAAATTTGGCAAAAGAAAATTGATTTTTGTAAGCTTAAACTTGAAATTGTAAGGAAATTAAACTTACATTTTTTTTTTTTCATTTTAAGCCGAGTTAGAGTTTTTACTTTCTCGTATACGAAGTATACAAAGAGAAAATTGTAATCGTCAAAAAATTCGAACTCGAGATTTTGACGAATCTCCATGTTTTAGACCTCCCTGAGACCGAAAAACACAATTTTGGAATTATGTCTGTCTGTCTGTGTGTCTGTGAACACGATAACTCGAAAACTATTAGAGCTACAGGGATGAAATTTGCTATTTGGTCTTTAAACATAATTTTTAAGTTTCTATCAAATTTTGGACAAATTCCGTCCACGGGAAGTCTGTGTATCTGTATGTCCGCGGTCATGTGAACACTATAACTCAAAAACTTGAATAGCTAGATGAATAAAATTTGGTACACAGTTTTATCATCATGAATGTAGGTCCGTATAAAATGTTGGGCCAAATCCGTCAAAGGGTTGACTGTCTGTCGGTCTGTATAATCGCATACTTGTAAAAATTACATCTCCTAAACCCTTTGGCTTAGATAAATAAAAATTGTTATGACGTTTGCTAATATTAATTATAGGTCTGTGTCCAAATTTCGTTTGAATCGGTAAAGAAAAAGGCGTTCAAATTGCATGATTAATTTTTCTAATCCGATTCTCCATACGCATGCGTAATGGTAGCAATCTCTGTGCACGCGGAATTATTACATCACTTTGCTCCTGTTTTACTTGCGTACTGGAAGAAATCTCTGCGCATGCGCAAGCTAACGAACGAGGTCTTCTCCTGTTTTCTCCTCTGCACACGGAGCTTGCGGAGCTGAGCTTGTGCATTGGCTACAGTTCGATAGAAAATAAATATTACTAAGTTTTAATACATACGCATCTCTTTCAATCTGATTCTTCACCTAAATATTTTACTATCACTAAAATCTACAAAGAAAAACCTTCTGATAGTCATTGAATTCTGGGTTACAGTAGGTTCGAATTTTTTATCCACGTAGGGGGAAGGGAAATGACAAATGTTTGAGAAGTATACGAGAAAGTTTAGAAGAGGTCACTCTCGCTGGTTTTATTTGAATTAAGTCCTAAAATTTTTAAAATTATATTATTACTGTTATACGTTTTGTAAAAAAAAGAACGGGGGGTTGCAGTTTGTTTACGCAATTATAAGAGGGGGGTTTGCGATTTGCTTATTTTTGCTGACAAGGGGGGGAGGGGGTCAAAAAATACCAAAAACATGCTTACGTAATATTTGAACGGCCCCTTTAATTCTTTATTTATAATTTTTTTATCGAAGTGTAATGGCATATTGAGTTTCAGGGGCATTACAGTTTTTTTTACCCGATTAAAACGAAAATTGGACAATTAGGGTTAAAAGACCACATACCAAATTTCATTTATCTAAGTCGTTGCGTTTAGGAATTATCGTGTTCACAAGCATGCGATTACAGAAACCAACAGACAGTTAACGCGTCGAGGGATTTCGTCCAAAATTTAATACGGACCTACATTCCTAATTTTTAAAACAGTGTACCAAATTTTATCTATCTAGCTATTTAAGTTTTGGAATTATCGTGTTCATATGAATCCTAACCGACAAATTTCCCGTGGACGGACTTTATCCAAAAATTGATTGAAATATACTAATTTTGTATTAAGTCCATATACCAGATTCCTTCTTTCTAGCTCTAACCGTTTTTGAGTTATTGTGTTCACAAACATAATTCCGAAATTGTGTTTTTCGGACTCTGGGAGGTCTAAAAACTGGAGATTCGTCAAAATCTCGTGTTGAAATTTACGATCGACGATTATAATACTTTCTCTTTGTATACTTCGTTTACTAGAATGTAAAAACGAGCAAACTTTTTTTTTCTATCAATTTTACGAAAATGCGCTAGCTACGAAGTAAAATATTATTGAATTTTTTTTCTACAGACAATTTTTTGCAAACTTCGCAAAATCAAAGAATAAGGAGAAAAATTTAACACCCATTCGAAATTAATCAGGTGCCTTTTCACAGTTTATAAATGTCTTGGACGTTATCGGTTTGATATTCAAAAACATTTTTGGGCCTTTTCATACCAAATATAAAGGAAATTTAACTAACAAAAAACTGACACTTTACTGTTTTTCTTAAAAAATAAAATTATAGATCTAATTTAAATATATCATACAGCTTGGAAAATAAATAAGAGTCTCATTATTATCCACTAAAGTTCAGAATGAAAATAAAAACGTGTATATAAATCAGAATTTTATTTAAAAAAATTATACTTTACAAATTACAGCACACACACAAGATATTGTGATAAAACACATCGTCTAGCATGTGACGGTGGAGTTTGGAAATAATTCAATGCCTGAGACTACTATTATTGTTAGAAGAACTGTCTTCAAACTCGTTAATAACGGGATGCATCATAGGTTTGTAATACATATTAGTGGATTCTTGTCTCATAGCATCTATTAAAATTCAGCTTGCAATTGGCATTAGAGTTACCAAAGGCAATGCAATTCAGGAATTTAGATTTGATCACTTATTGAAGAATGCATATCAGCAAAACTATAACGCTCAAGGAACTAATGCATAAATGCAGTATCATTGAAGTAAGCATTGATATTTTCTTAGAAATGGTTTTGTGTTCTTACATTTTAAGGAAGAAATAAACATTTTCAATGACTATTGAAATAAACTTAAACTGCAGATGTTATCAGACTCTTAATAAGATAACTAAAAGTCTGATAAGATCACTCAAACATTAAATTTAGTTGACATTAATTCTTTGCGTTTTCATGTAAACCAAAATTTTATCTAACAAAAATACAATATTTTAAAACATAAAAAATAAAATTTTCATCCCTTTTCTTTAACATTTGTTTCAATGTTTGTTCAAAGTGAGCAAAAAATAAATTGAATAATAATTATTTGAAAAAATAATTGTTATTTTTCGGAATTTATTTCATTTTGATGAATTTAAAAGAAATTCTAAGAAGTGTAATATAGAAAACTAATCTAGAAAAAAAAACTGTTATAGTTTTAAAAAATCACACCTAAACCTTAAAATTATTTTTTTTCAATTCAATGCTATATTACGAAATAAACAACCCCCTCTTTTCTTATCACCCCAGCTTCTCAAATTTTTCTATGCTTGAATGGGGTATTGAAGGAGATGGTACCACAAAATCTATTTTACTTAACAATTCGATTAAAACATTGATGCAGTGAAATAAAATCCTATATAAGGTAAGTATATTACAGGGAAAACACATGAAACATAATACAATTTCAATCCAGGCTGACAAATATTAAACCGAACTTATACAGAATCCAAATTCGGACACACACAACTAGAAAAAAGAATCCAAAACTGACCTTCTTTCTGAAAGAAGACCTCAATGCAGATAGCATTAAATACCCCAAACCAAAGGCGGTGTGGGGTCTTGGATCCTGTGGTATCTCTAATTTGCAGTAAGTACATTCTTATCAGCACTCATTGTGTCGACCGCTACCCTACCCAGCTAATCAATCAAAATGTCAAACCAAGGAAGGGGGAAGAAATTCGGAAAAATACGTTTATCGCACTTTAGAGACAGTTCACAAGAGACGTAAATATCCGGGCTGACCGCTTTTGGCGTGTCTCTGACCACACGTTGAAATGCGTGTTTGCCGCTAATGGGGTAGTCCAAGGTCGACGTAGAAATACGTGTGAAACACTCAGATTGTTAAAACAACTTGCTGTCAAGATTGTAGAGGAACCAAAACGCCATTCTAGCACTGCTTTATATATTAAAAGAAATATATAAGAAAAGATTTTCAGTTGCCTCCTTAATACAGTGCGGTTTCTGTCTTATCCTTACCCTCGAAAATATGATGGGTATTACAAAATATAGTAAGAAACAGCCAGTTGTGCGAAAGTGCTAAAAATTGTAAGGTTACAGACATTTAAATATATTTTATGTTTTAATTTTTTAAATGTATTCTATTTCTTATACTGCTTTCCCGTAACATTATTGTAGGATGAAATTACTTCACTTTAGCATTAAATTAAATTTATAGAGATTTAAAAAAATTATACATTAATATTTTCTTCACATTCATGTTCTACACAAAAAGAATTATGCTAATGTCATAAATATAAAGTAATAACTGCAAAAAAATCAGTGTTTCATTATTAACATTCTATTATTTCACGTTTTAGGAATATAGATAAAGTAGCTATGTACTTTAAATGAAAAAAAAAGGATTTTAATATAACGCCCTGCTTAACCTCCATGTTCCCTAGTCCATTATGTACTTCCCCAACCTGAATAATAACACCCGGGGGAGAAGTTCCCAGAATTGCTAAATTTACGATCACACAACTGCCTACTTTGCTCTTTCGAATACAAATTTGCTCGAAAAATATTTGTTTGTTTTACCAGAGAACAAAAACGAAAAAATAATATGAATGAACTATTTTTCTCCCAATCCTCCTCACAAAATTTAATTCTACTAAAGCATTGTTTTTAGGTGTTCAAAGATCAAAACTTGATTACCTGAAAAGGAATACCCGAAAATATCCCTTTTTTGGAAGTATACTTCGGAAAGTTCGTATGCAAACATAATTTTTCTAACTGAAAGTAGTGGCATGTTATTTATGTGCTTGTATTTTGAAATAAGGCTTTTTTTTATTGTACTCCACGTACGCGGTGATTATAAAATTTCTGGAGTAAATCGAAGGGTAGGTAAAGCGGTCTAGCATCAGTACATTTTGAAATGTTATATTGCCTGAAATCGCAAATTTAATAGATGATTTTTAAGGTAGATATGTGCAGAAAACTGGTTATGTAAAAAAAAAAACTTTTTCTCGACTGAACTTCATGCTCATACAACAGGCGCATGGAATTCCAAATATAAACATTAATACAGGATTCACATCGACTTATAAAGGGTTTACAGAATTATAGACAGACACAGGATTGACTTACACGAAAAATATCCCATGTATTTGAGGCTCATTTCCAGCAAAGATTCCTACCCACAACATTAGATATTAATAGTAATCATTGCAGGGTCTGAAGAAAGTACTTTTTTAGATCTCCGTGGTACATTAAAATTCTAATTTCAAGAAATGACGTGTTATTTATGTGCGCATATTACGTGTATGAATTCCAATGTAATGCATAATTTATTGTGTTTCAAGTGCATGGTATTTGATAAACACTGGTTAAATTAAAGCAGCGTAGAATCCAGGATTTGGGACTGGGGAGGCTGAGGTCATAAAAAATTTTATATAGTCCTGACGAATGTCAAACCTCATCACTTATGTAAACTAAGGCTCTTTAACTTTACAGACTTTACTCACCTGACAATAAGAATCATAAAGAAACCACAATGCTTTCGATAATTTAATGAAAAACACAATGAAATAACTATCCAAAAAATGTTTTCGACCGCGTTAACGCTACATATAAGAGTGGATTGATTACAAAAGTGGGAAAATTTTCGAACCTGCCCATCCTCGAAGAAATGTTGCCAGTTTTTTTATTTTTATTTCTTTCCACTATTAAGCGAGATTCAGAACAAACAATTTTAATTGAAATCCAGGTTTCTGTTTCAGCTCTGGGGGCGGGGGGGGGGGGGCGCTATAGAACACCTCCTGGATTCGCCACTAAATTAAAGAAACAAGCGTTTTGATGACTTAGCTTTCTTTCCCGTATAACAGCCGCGCGGAATTCCTAATGCAAAAAGGAAGAGATTCAGGACTGACTTACACAAGAAAACATCTCAAATATTTCGGGAAAATTTCCAACAAAAATCAGAGCCTGACGCTTAGATAGTTATAGTATTCATTGAAACGCCCAGAGATCATATACGTACAGAGTTCCTAGAAAAGAATGTCTGTTAATTTGTGATCGACTGGGTCAAAAAATGAGAACTGATCAGTGATTCCCCATCTTTCTTTTCGAAAAGAATTTCTAAGCACATCTCTATTAGCACAAGATGCTCTACAATATTCCATACGATATCTTTAGAGTGTTCTGCGGCACATAGGATATCGTAACAAGAATGTGGAGATATCGTAAAATATCTCCTGCTAATAGGGGTCCTACGAGCAGTTGCTCCGTTATCGATACCAATTCCATTCCCAATATGAATGTCAAGGATCTCTGATTTCGAATCGGGAAACATGCAGCTGCAAATCCATACCACCATTTAAAATTTACTATACGCGCTCCAACTATTTCACATGGCCATTTCCATTAATAGTTTGTTGTTTCAAAATGTTTTATATACTTCCATATGCATAATATGTTCTTTCAAAAATCACAGAGAAGACGGATGCAAATATACAAGCTTCAAAATATAAAAGTGCTTAAAAAGTCCGATGATTTCCCTCTGAACTCTTGGACGCCTTTTAAAATATTTCTTCATTCTCGTTAGCCAAAGTTAATCGAGTGGGTTTAATGTAGGATTATAGTTGAAGCAAGGTGCACATGTATCCGAAAGTTGTTGAGAATTTAAAATTCCCACATTTCAGACTAAAATTTAAGTGACAATTAATTTAAAAAATAAAAACGAAACTGCTTTTCTGCCTGTCCATTTAAGACATTACGCGAATATGACAATTTCTGCGGTATTTCTGCAATTAATTTTCCTAAAAAGCAAACTGTTTTATAAAAAATATTATTTTTAAATAAATGAAAGTATTAATACACAGAAATCAGAAACACACTTCAATTGAAAATAGATCAATCAATTTTGAGTTTATTCCTTTATTAGGATTGTTTAGAAGACACACAATTTTCTTGCGAAATAATTTAGCAAATTTTGCCTGAATAAATTTGACTTAAGGCATGTTTACACCGGAGTTTTAAACACTTGTTTACACCAAAAGTTAGCAATATTTCAAAAACAGAAGTCATTTTCTTGTAAACATTTTGTGTTTTCATCAAATTCTGCATGTTTACAACAGAAATTTGCTTTTCCATTCAGAATGGAAATTTTTTGGTGTCGCAAGCATTCCTGTTACATAGGTGTCATAGATTTCCTTACGAATTCATTACTCCACGTTCCCAATACGGATTAGATAAAGAATTATACATTTTAAATAAATAAAATAAATATTTTATAGTAAAAAATATTATTTTTTAAATAAATATTTTACTATAAGGTAATCGTCTTTTATTGTTCTCTATTATACGCCATTATTTATAAACAAAAATCTCATACGTATACAATTTCATGTGAAGAGCAAGCGGAACATAACATTTCTCAAAGCTGTGCACTGTACCAATAATTTTATTACTTAACATAAAACATTTAACATAGAGCAAACTCATTTTTCCCATTAATTTACACAAAGTAGCCAGTATAAGTCTATTTGTTATTACATATTTAAGCAAAATAAATTCTTGTCCTATTAGGCAGGACAGCTTTTGTCAATATTGTTTCCTTATAAATTTATGCAAGTTTTTGCCCTCAATGCTTGCCATTAAAATATATTCTGAATGGAATAATTTATAATCAGAATGGCTCAATAACAGCTTCCTAAAATAATATGCGAGACAATATTGAATAATCTAAAAATTACGTAAAACATACTATTAAAACTTTTATTTCACAATATTGAGAATAAATACATTGAAATTAATAATGTAAATTTGACAAAACATAAGACAGTAGAACCTCGGAAATTCGAACTAATTCGGTCTGATCTATATTCAGATTTCGGGGAATGCGGATAATATGGAAAATTCAGTTAAATAATCTTGATATACCAAATGAAGTAGAATATTGGTTTTGGATACTCTGTGAAAAGAGTACAGAAAGAGGTAGCTGCATTTCACATCATGGAGCAGGTTTAAGTCTTTACGTCAGAAGAAGATAACCGATTTTTTTCCTAACTAATAAGGTATTGTGTTCATTCTGAAATTCCAATTTCAATGTTACTTTAAAGCTAGGAATTAAAATTATATTCGTTGCTGATCCTTAATTGTTTTTTTTTTTCCTTTTTCTAATAAAAATTTTTCACAAAATTATAAAAAATGTTCGAATTATACAAAATTTTGGATTCCTGGTTTTCGGATTCGCGAGGTTCTACTGTATTTTTAAACATGCTAATGTCTCGGAAGTATTCATTTTGACAGAAAACTAAACGTTCTGCACTCGTGAAATATCCGCTTAATTCCTTGCGCACTTGTTTAGTCAGAATGGATGGTTTCTTAGGAACTCGTTTAATCTCAATATTATTCCAGTGGGCATTCCTCCCATTCTCCACTTGACAACCGGCTTTTGCGTAGAAAGTTGTGCCAATGAACGCATGTCAATACAAATTTTACATTGTTTTATGGCTGCAGTTGTAGAGGTTTTCTTAGAATTCTGCTCTTCATGGCCGGAATATCAATGAAAACCCCTCTACGACACTTATCACCTCTGCACTAGCCACTCCTTCAAGCTGTTCTGAACTATCTACCAAAAGGTAATATAATCCAATGGCATAAGAAGTCTATTCAGTAATGAAAATATTTGAGAAAAAGTTAAAATGAAAGGCGATGAGGAGCTTCAGTTTACCTTAGTTTTATTAACGTCCCGGTTTATTGAAGCAATACGAGGACTATTTTGTGATAGACCGCGACATTTTGAGCAATGGTCAGATAACGAGGACGACACCTGAACTTACTAACCCCTCTGCAACAGCCCTCACGACACCAGAGGGAGGCTCCTTGACCCGCAAATGGGTTTCAATAGTGAAACAAAGAAGTAACCAAGTTTTATTTGATCAGCAATTATCAAGCCTAAATAGTCAACATAACCTTTCACAATCTCGTTCACTGATTTCTAGAGTGCTGGATACCAATACAACAACTTTTAGTGAAGCCTAATTAAGTAATAATTATAGGCATTCCGAAGACAACAATTCACGTGACGTTACTAATGAGTACAACGATTACATCATTCTCTATCAATACATAATCTAAAATACTATCTATTTAGGGTATCGTTCAATCTGTAACGTTAAATAATGTAACATTTTATTAGCCTTACTCCTGATATTACTTTATACCTATTACATTTTTTTTTAAATTTGATGTGTATAATTTAATGAATGAAATAGACGTATTTACATGCATATAATAATATAGATTTTACTTCTTCCCCCCAAATATTTAAGTAAGTAATAATATTGTAAAATATTTTTTTCAAATGACCTTTTCATCATTTCATTAATATTTACAAGTTGCTTAGTTCAAATAATTTTAGTTACAGAGCAAAAAATATTTTCTATGGACAGTATAAACATGACTGCACTTGTTTAAACTTTTCTGAATTATTCACTATTGTTTCAAGTTTTAGTTTTTTTTTATTTAAATTTATATTTTTCAAATGAAAAATAGGTTAAAATTTGTTGCAGAACTATTCACTAAAGAATGTCTCAACAATAAAAATAAAAGTCATCGAATATCAGTGCAGATAGCATTTTATTTTTTGACCACTGCTCCTGAAACAACGTTAACCTTTAATATAGCCTGTTTCAGACACAGTATAAATTTTAAAAAGTGATCTCTATTTTTTTTTAAATTTGTATGCAAGTTATTGCTACGAGCACAACATCCTTCACATTCAACATTTTGAGTTCATGCATGTGTGTTGAAACAAAAGTTGTAAGAACCACTAGTTTTCTGTTAGCAGCAATAAGTTGTCATAATGTGAATTAAATACATGTAAACAAAAGCAACGAGTGGTGTAAACGCGCCTTGAGAATCATTCAAGTCTGTATTCATTTTCAATCTATACTTTAAAGAATGCATATAAAACCAAATATTTACAGATGAATAAACATGTTTCAGGAACATCTACCACTATTTTTATGCATCATTTTACTATATAAAATTTCTTATACAGATACGGTCAACTGTGGAACATTCTCCTTTTTTTCTCTTATTAAAGGTTTGGGTTTTTTATCTGGACTGGTAAAGGTAAATTAGAATTTATGTTGTTATCAAAATGTGACAATAACACTATGCGAAGCTAAAGATTCTCAGATAGGCTTATTATTACTGTCCGATACGATATGGTATGCCGCCAGAGAAATAAAGTTTCTCTCTCGGGCTCGTGAAATCATAGTAGACAGAAAGCACTGAAGTCGAGCACGCAAAAGCTCCGAATTCTCTAAATGAAATCCTAAAAATTACTGTTTGCAATTATTATGTATCTTTATGAAATGCAGAGATCGCAGCGTATTAAAAGATGACAGGAAGTTGAGAAGAAAACAAGTTAAATGTGATTTTCAAATCTTCTTTCAATAATGTTGAAAATGAACGAAAAGTTTCTGACAAAACGGCTGTAAGATATCATCCGATTTGGTATAAAATGTGAAACATTGGATCTTTATTGGCAAAGCCAGTGTAATTTGAAAAATACCGTTATTTGGAATAATTATGGTTTATCATAAATTTTGTTGTTATCTTGCATTTGGATAGATTATTTGTGAAATTATTGGAATTATTTTCCAAGAAACTATTAGTATGCATAAATAAAGCCATAGATTATTTATATGTTTTGTTGATTTATATACTATGGAATTTGGATAATTCGACACTGAAGTAAAACAAAATAAAAATTCGATTTCTTAAAAGATTCGAATAAAAAAAGCTATGCCTTAAAAAATAAGAACAGAAATACAAAACAAAAAGTTTTTAAGCTGTAATTGGGTAATTAGAGATTTATTTTTTCTATTTAAATAAATAATAAAAAAAATATTACTCAACATTTTCAATTCAACATTTTCACTAAAAAGCCTTAAATAATGGAGTAAAAATCACATCTAAAGTACTCTGAGCATGGTTTAAAAAAGTGAGGGTTTTCTATTTTTTGCTTTATTTGATTGAATACTTTGCTGCTTAAAATAAATCAAATACTCTAGATCCGACGTTACGATGTATTTAAATAAGAATACCAATTTGAAATGAAGACAATTCTTTTTTTTAATTCAAATTGTTTAAAAATACAAAAAAATTCACATTGCAGAGAATATTCTATCATTATTATAAAGGAGAAAGAAAATTTCGTATCAATAATATATTCGAATTATAAAAATTTGAACTTGCTAAGTTCCACTGTGTTATAATAATTTTAGAGTAATGATTATTTTATCAAAATAATCACACAACAGAAATTGTTCAGTTAACCTGATTTCAAACCAGTAATCTTCACATCCACTGTCCGTGAACATTTCAACATGATAACTCAAAAGTGCAGAAAGTCACGTTGTTATTGCAAGAAATTTTTATATCTGTTTTAAATTTGGGCAAATGGAACGATGTTCAAAGTGTTAACTTCCTTTCTGTCAACCGCACTACGAAGTTAAACCGAAAAAGCCTAAAAGTGGAAAGGAAAACCATTCTGTTTCAAGTCCTGATTACTTTTATAACTGTATCATCGGAAATTTTCTTTTGAATTTTCAAGATGTGTATAAAGTAGCACCAGATTAAATGAAAGTATGTAATTAACATAATACATACTTTTCTGAATTCAATAAACAGCTATTACTTCTAGAGGGGAATGCCCCAGCCACGTTGAAATATTTTAAACATTCAAAATATTATATATTGTATATGATTATATAACAGACCAAATGACGTATATTTAAAACTGTGATTGCGTTTGGAAATTTCTGGCTTAAAAGTTTCCATTACAAAATAAAAAAAAATAAAAAAATGTCTCCTAAAATGTCTTTCTTTCCTCTTTTTTCTCTACAATTGAAAGTAGAATCACACTGTAGAATCCTACACAGAAGCTCTAGAGATCTGGCAACTTGATTTCTCTCTCCGATGGAATTTCTAAGTTTCTAACAGGCGGATCTGCTGGCTATCAGACACATTTCTTCTGAACTTCACTTCCCGGCAGTAGCAAACATTTTTCATCATTTAATTTTTTTTTCAACGTTATATATCTAATCTGAACAGATTAGATGAAAATCAAAATAAACTGAAGAAAAGAGGAAACTTCCGATTTTTATTATAATCAATATTCAAAAATACTAATTAATAAAGTTTGTTTTTAGTAAAGAATGCAGTTTGAAAGAAAATATAGCAAGCAGTT
Organism: Araneus ventricosus; assembly: GCA_013235015.1. Lineage (NCBI taxonomy): Eukaryota > Metazoa > Arthropoda > Arachnida > Araneae > Araneidae > Araneus > Araneus ventricosus. Next base: position 77,697 of record BGPR01002337.1, read on the forward strand.
TATGTTATAAATGTTTTTTATGTTTAAATCAAAATAAAAAAAATAGAATCAAAACTGAAATAAAAGAGAAATTAAATTAAAAAGAAATCAAGAGTATGAAAGGAAACAATAAATTTGCTTTTGTAAGCTAAAAAGAAGAAACTGATTTAAGTCAGAGCACCTTTTTAAACAATTTTATTTAACTTGACTTTTTTCATGCTTGTGAAGATGGAAATTTGTAATAGATTTTTAAATCACTTCCTAAAGTGCAAGAGTTTAAAATTCTGTACACTTGTGTGTACTCGATGACATTACACTATTTTAATATTTTCAGAACTTAAATATCATTTAAACAATAATAAAACTAAATTCTGATTCCTTACCTCTGGCACCACCTGGTAGTAAGATTTAGAAAATGAAATTAATCTCAAGATTATAAATTGGAAAAGAATTAAAATAAAAATGTCTGCTGTTTAAAAATAAATTCTAATAAAAGGTGTTTTCTATAAAAATTGTGTTTTAAAAAAATGTTTTTAATGAATTTTTTTTATTTATACGAATAATTAGGATCAAAAGCAGGTTCTGGACCACAATTTGCTTCTCCATAGTAAGAGATATGCATTACGCATGATAAATAATAGCAATGAAACTAGATTAAAGTATAAATGTGAAAAAAACAAGATGCAGATGCAATAATTTCAAAGTTATCAAATGAAAAGGCATGTAACAGCAAATAAAAGCCTACATATAAAAAATAAATCTGAAAAAATACATTGTATTAGTTGCGCTGAAATATAGCTGCAACCAAATCAATGTAGAGAATAGAACAAAATGTTGAAAGCAAAATAACACAATGGAATAATCCCTCTTCTTGTACTTCTTCTGAAATCAAACAAGAAGCAGAGATTGAAATATTACTTTTTCTGTTTTAATGGTTTGACATGTATCAAATAAAACCCTTGTTTGACACAAAAAGTCCTGAAGTGAAATGGAAGAGAAAGGAACATCCTCCAGAATTAAAAGTGAAAAATTGGGAGTCAACTTGGGATGGAAAAATATTATAGATTAGGATTGAAAATCGTATTTTTTTCCGATTAACCACTTCTTTCGAATTTTTGTGCCGGTGATAAAAAATTTTTAATCCACTCACCCGCTAAAAAAGCCCCAGTAATATTGGCTTTGAAAATGAAATTGATAAAACAAAATTTGTTAGTAATTTATTAGGTATATATATATATTATCTTCAGTGAAGAAGTGAAAATTTACATATTTGATTCAAAATAATAACTTTTGACGTGCACGCCAGAGCTCCTTGGTCATCATAACATGAAGCAATAGCTAAGAGTGGTTTCCGAGTGAACGGAACCGTTATTTTCAGTTAGCCTCTGCTACCAGATGGAGTTATAATTTTATTTATTTATTTTTGAGATAAGCTAATCTTGCATACCGGGTATCTCAGTTAGAGCTTAAAAACATTTATGTTTAAAAAGAAGTTCTGGGGCTTTAGAAAGATTGGTGCTATCGTTGAACGATATTGTATCCTATGAGATGAGTCCATTAACGCACGCTCAACGCATTTCTGAAAGAGTTTAAATGAATATATTGCACAATAAGTAGTGGTCGATTGTGTTGATTTCCTGTAAAATTGCAAATACAAACTTTTGTTTACAAACATTGTTCGTTTAGTAAAAAAATGAAAAGAAAAGAGGTTATTTTGAACTGATATCATCACCACATTAAACCGGAATAACCGATTATTTTTACAATAACCGCCATTCCAAGTTTCAAATATACCTGTAGAAGCGCTGACAAAGCACATAATTTTCTTGCAAGTCATTTGCCCTAATATAATCATATTCTAATAAAATTTCTTTTAAAAAAGAAGGATTTTCTACAAATAAGGAGAATATTATTTAAAAGTTCTGCTATCTAACATAGTTGTACATTATTACTATATGACTTCCACAGAACAAATAGGAAGGGAATGTTAAATTCTTGAAAATAAAACCAAAAAATCTCAATTCAATTTATACTTAAGGAAGATATTAACTGGCCAAAGACTTGAATTTATGAAGAATAATATGAAGATAATGTTTGAATATGGTTATAAAAGAAACAGTGCGATGAAGATCGGCTAGTGCACACCAAATATGCATTTCGAGATTCATTTATGAGAAAAATCTTTATCTATGAATTGTTTCAAAAGTCATTATTGTTTTTAGTGGAATATTAATAAATGAGATATTTTAAAGAACCATTTAAGAATCTTTAAACGAAACAATCCTATAGTAGTTGAAAAAGTGCTATTGACATTAACACATATCAGAGGAAGAAAACTTTACATTGGTACAATTATGTTTAATACAATATTTATAATATGTTATTTCAACAATCGCAGAGAAACCTGATGCAAATAAACAAGCTTTAAAAGTGCGCTTAAAGATTCAGATGATTTCCCTCTGAACTCAAATTTGTTATAAAACATTTCTTAACTCTTGATATTCGTCAGCCATAGTTGAATTGAGTTTTATGAAAGCAGGATTACAGTTGATGCCAGGTGCGAATGTATCCCAAAGTTGTTGAGACATTTAAGATTCAAATATTTTAAATAAGGATATAAATAATAATGAAAATATTAAAAAAATGAAATTGCTTTCCGGACTCTCCAAACAGAATGTCATGCAATATGTTAATTTTTTACTGGAAATTTTCCTTAACAATGAACTGATCTCTCAGAAAATTGTGCTACGAAATGAATGAAACTATAATACAATACAATGCTTGAACATTCAAGAATTGAAAAGAGTGCAATTATTCTAGTGTTGACGAAAGTACGATGCTAAATTGGACCACATAATTTATTCACGAAATGATTCTGTAAATTTTGTCAGAATAGACTTGCTTTAGGATCATTCATATCTGTATTACTATTCAAATTTTCGTTTCGGAATTAGCCTGCGAGTGATTTGTCTGTCTTGCGTATTGCGGTGGACATGTACAGCGCCATCTTCTGGGGAGCGGGGGAATTACTCAAAAACATGAGACTGGGGAAGAAAAAAACTTTTTTCATTTAACATGGAATTTTATCAGATTTACGCTATGTTGATGCTGCTGATTTCAAAACTAATTTTACTTTTGCTGAAATGGATCTATTTTTTGAAATGAGGTATAATCACAACATTTCAATCATGTTTGCAGTAAGGTAGGCCTAAAATATCACGGAACAACGTATACGGGAAAATTTGCTAATTGGGGACAAACAAAACTAGGAAAAAATTAATTAAATTGATTGATATCTATCACTTCGAATGGACCTTAAAATTCCTAAAACAGGCGAAATTAGGCAGTTTTTCATTAATTTTTAAAATTTTACAATTCTTCTAATCTTTTCGTTATAGCATCAGCTGATAAGTCCTCAAAATCCAAAGAGTAAAAAATTTTATTATATCCAAACCGGTCTAAAACTTCCTATCATAAATTTGTTTCTAATTGTCAAAAATATGTGATATGACTTCATTATGCAATTTTAATTTCTAATAATCATCATACTCTTCACACATTACTTTGTCAATTGAATGCAGCAGGTCAATGTTTCCGCATAGCGGAATTTAAATCAGAAAAGAGAACTACAAAATCACCTAGAAATTGCTTTTTTAAATTAACAAATGTAAAATAATTTCACTTCGCGGGGTGAACCCTTATGAAATCCGAAGGCCGGATTCTACTCGTATTTTGCTTCAGCCGATTTTTAGCTTAAGTTCAGTTAATTCATTGTATTTAAGTTTAATGTATAACAAGTGGTTGTTTAGGTCTAAAAAATATATAATTTATTTATTTTCTTTGCTAAGGATAACATTACAAATCTAAGTTCAAAAGCTAGAATCTTATTTATGAGTTCAGAGCGTATGCCAAGAATACATATAGAAAGTACCCTTTAAACAAAGACTTCGGCAACCAGGATGTCAAAAAAAATAGAATAAAGATATCAAGGAAGATGGGACACATATATGGTAGAAGATTACTACTAGACCCTCCAAAGCGAAACTTCCTCTGCACGTAAGGGGATATCATGTAAAAAAATTTCCATGAAGTAACTGAACCAGCTAATTAAATTCTCATTTTATTTGACTTATTGCAACATGATCTTGTAATTTTACCATACAATTGTGATTCATCTATTTATTTGTTGAAATTCATTTATTTATTTAATTCATTATTATCGTTTTGACTTTTATTTTTAACTTCAATTTGACATAGATTTTATGGGTTTTTTGCATAATCTTGTGATTTATGTATTGATTACTCTTTAGGATTAAGTTGATTTATTTCATTGATTTAATTTTATTTATTGATTTATATTTAAGACTGTGTCAATGCGATTTCACTTGTGAGTACAAATAACTAATGGAATATAATTTTCACTGTATATCGAAAACCAGAGCCAATCTGACAAATATAATGTTGGATTCGGGAACATCACCATGGAATTGCCCTGAAACCAGTGGAATATAGTTTCAAAAATCAGTGTTGACAAGTGTTATGCTTTCTTAGTCGAAATACAGCTCCAATTTTTAAGGAGTAGCAGAGCTAGAGCATGTGGAAAAGTACTGCTGTGTGATCGCTTGTCAGGAGATTTGAGTGTTTTCGAATATGTTCCGAGAACGCGTAGTAAAAATACGAGAAACATCCGAAATTTGGATAGTTCCAAATTGTGAGTAAGGAGAGACAAGTGTATGAGAGATAGTGAGTGAAAAAGAATGGCAATGGGAATATCAATGTTTCGTGATTGTGTCAGGTAAGAAGGCAATGTATAATTTGCAGTGAAACGATATCAGTCCTCAAAGAATACAATTCAAAAAATCATCATCTAAGCATTCACAGAATTACTCCAAATTTACAGATAGACTACTGTTAAGAAAACATGACTATTTGAAACGCAGGAAACGTAGAGCTGAACTAGAAGCAGCAACTCGTTCTAATTTCCGCGTGGATCATTCATAGAAAAACATGGGAAACAATTTACTGACGGCGAATCAGTTAATGATTGTATGATTGCAGCAGCAGAAGGAAGGCACACAGAAAAATTTAATTTCTTTAAAACAATCAATTTGCTAGCAAATGCTATGGCTAGGAGAGTAATAAAATTGTTAAACAACGAAAAATACTTCATACGAAATGTTGTTTACCAAGAGGTTTTATGAGTAAGGAAATTTGTAAATAATATGTAAATAAAAAATATATATTTCCTATCATCAAACATGTTTATTTTATTTGTTTTCAATCATTGTTAAACATTTCTCTCGCATATATATCTATTTTAAATACTGAAATTTGACGGGAAATCTCTCGAATGAAGAGGTAATTTGCAACCGTCATATCACGACGGGTGATTTTCTAGTTGCAAATAAAATTCAAAGAAATCTCATTATTTCAGCAAATTTTTTATTCACGCTCTTTTACGATTGTAAAAGTATAAATTGTTTTCTTGGGAAATTAACTCCAAAGAAGAATTTTTAGTATTCATTGCATTGCTGAAATATTTTATAGCACCTGCTTCAAAGTATAATTTTTCAAGACAAGGCAACAGATATTTCAATTCAGGTTTGTTTGTTTGTTTTTGTGTGTGAGGTAGACTGAATGATTTTCATCCTTTCTTCAAAACTTTAATCTCATGCTTTCCTGCCATTTTAAAATTATCCGGCTAATTTGATATTAGATTTTCCGCAATTTAGAACTTATTGTAGGAAGCCAGTTTAACGGTAGAGGAAAGAGTCGTGAAGTTAGTGAGGGGACATTATCTTGTTTATGTATATAAAAGGCAAATACCACGACTCACTCATCACGAATTCTCCCATACCATTAGGCATAGAAACTTCAAATCTACAGGTGGTTCTTTTTGGGTAGTAGGTTCTCACTAAGAAAGAACTTTTCGAAAGTATAATTAGAATTTTATTTAATTAAAATTTGCCTTTAATTTTAACATTTTTCTGCAATAATTTCGGAGTATATTGTCGCACCAAAATCATTATAACTTCAACTTTAAATTTCCAAAATTAGCTTTTTAATGACATGAATTTATTTTCCTTGTAACGTTCTGTTTAACTTTAATTCATTTTTAAAAATGTTTCTAAACACAGCGAGACGAAGCAACAGCATAGGTCACGGTTCCTCAATGTCACATTTCTATTACTAGCACTAGAGAGGGAGGGGAGGGCTGGTGACGGGTTACGAACTAGGGAGAAATACTTCCCAGTCATAATTCACATCAGTGGCGGCGAATCGGTGGGAGGGGGCGAGGAGGGTTACTCTGCCCCTACATTTTTAGGGCAAGAATACATTTTTATTTCATTTTAATTTCTGACTTGAAATTGACAGATTACAAAATAACTGTAATATTTATTATCAGAAAAAATAATTTTAAGAAAAAAACTTTATAGTTTTTTTGAGTGTGTCTTCTGCTAAAAAGACTTTATTTCTTTTATCTTTCTGTAGGAGAGAATTTAGAATCACACAATAGAATCTTGCAAACAGAGCTCGATTATTAAATAAGCAAGGTAAGCAATTGCCTAGAGACCCTGCAAATTTGGGGGCCCCTTAAGCTATAATTATTGTAAAATACAAAAATAGAAACTAATTTGAAAGCGCGAACCAGCTGGTCGCCGAAGGCTGCTAGTATGCTTACATAAGAGATAAAATGAAGTACATTTGAAACTCTGATTGGGTTTGGAAAATTCTGCCTTGAAATTGACACATTACAAAAAAAAATCTAAAGTCTATTATCAGGAAAAAATAATTTTAAGAAAAAACTTGAAAATTTTTTTCGGTGTGTCTTCTGCTCAAGCGAGTTTCTTGCTTTTATCTTTCTGCAGGAGAGAAGTTAGATTCACTCAACAGAATCTTGCACACAGGACCAGATTGTTAAATAGGCAATGTAAGCAATTGCCTAGAGGCCTTGCAACTTTGGGGATCCCGAAACCTCGGGATGTTTTTTGTGGTACTTTCTAAGTAATTTAATTTTGTGCTTTCATTTCATTTACAAAGGCCTTGCACTCTAAATTATTCAAATTAATATCACGTATCGTTTCAAATTTGGAACATTATTTATAACATTCGACATTCATTACCCGTTTCAAGTTTCTGCTGTTTTAATGCTGATAATTAAATATGTTGCTTTAAAATTTAAAAAATATTATATCTTACAAATAAATTTAATTCAGAATAATGTTAAAAATGTTTAATTTTTTTTATTATTTTGTGAAAAATTAGTTTTAAATTTTAATTTTAAAGTTTTTTATACGCAATTTATTGAAACCAACTCTCTTGAATATGATCCTCAATTAAATGTTTTGCTAGTTCAAATTGTCAAAAATTATATTTTAAAATTGCTTACATAGAGATTAAATTCAGATCATTACAAGAAAATCTGGTTTTGTAAGAATTGGAAAGAAAATGGGGCTACAAGAATTTCATTACCTAAGGGGCTATAGAGGGCTTAATCCGTCCCTGCTTGCACTAAAGCTCTAGAGACGAATCAACTTGATTTCCTTCTCCGCTGGAGATTCTATGTTCCAGAGAGTCTGAATTGCTCGGTATCAGACACACACTTTCTGAACTTCACTTCCCGGTTGTAGCAACATTATTAAATCATCTAATTCTTGTTCCATCGTGTTATATTATTTTCCTCATGAAATTAAGGAATTATTCTTAATATTTTAAATTTTGGTTTTTTTCTAAGAATAATTTTATTAAATTTAAGTGTATTTTACCATTCACTATCAAAATTAAATTTTTATAATGTATATAAAAACATTAAAGTTCTGTACAGATTATATGAAAATCAACATAAATTTCAGAAAAAAATTATGCAAAATACTACAATAGTGAACAAAATATTCTTCATGCTTTGGTTTATTTTGAAAACAATAACCTGTTCTAAATTTAAGAAAAGCTGTCTTATTAGAAGAGGATACATTTTGCTTAAAGTATCTGGTTATATAATGATTTAACATAAATTAATTTGGATTATCGACACCAGACACATTTCGAGCAAAGAAAATGTTCCGCTACTGCTCTTTTTTATGAGAAATAAATAAGAAAATAATTGTAAGTTACCATCTTAGAACAGAACTGTCATTTTCCTGTCATTACCCTCCAAAATGTGTTTGATACTTCAAATTTTAAAATACAAGAGTTAGCACGAAGGGGTTAAAAACATTAAGGCCACAGACAATTACATTTTGTAATTCGTTTTGATTCTGAAACTCTCTGATATATCTTATTTTACTTACCCATGACATGATTTAATTTTGAAATTACCTAATTTTAATACAACTAGAAATTAACATAGATTTTAAAAATTATACTTTAATAATTTAGTACTCGTCTATTTATGTTTCTAGCTACAGTAAGCATTATATTAAAAAATATAAAATTATATAAAAATATATATATATAAATATAATATATTATAAAATGTAACTCGAAATTAATCGTTGTTTCATTGTTGATATTTCACGTTTTCGGAACCTAAATAATGTAATTATGCATTTTCAATCAAAAAATATTTCATTCTGAAGTGTTCCCAAAAGACCAGTCCGTCCTATGAACCTCTACTCCAAATAATACAACTCTGGTTAGAGCATCTTAGGCACTCCTAATTTTATCACTACATCTCTGCTAATTTTACACTTTAGGATAAACATTTGCTCTAAAAATTAGAATTTTTTTTTTGCTCTTAGCAGAGAATAATAACGAAAATTAAAAAATAAATGGTGTTCTATATAAAGTCCTTCTATGCCCAGAAAAAATCACGCCCGTAAAAATTATGGCGAACCTGCGGTCACCATGGTTAAGGTAGATAGAATTCATTAGTGAATCCATAGCTCTCTATTCGGAAATTTTATATTCATAGCCTTTGAGAAATCCTTCCACGATTCCATCCCCAAAATGAATGTTAACGAGTTCTGTTTTCAAATAGTGGTACACGCTTCTTCGAATCCACATCGACATTGAAAATTTACGAAAGTGTTCCGTACTCTTTAAAATGTCCATTTCTATGCAAACTTTGTTGTTTCACTATGTGTTATATACAACTAAATGTATAATAAGTTGTGTCAAAAATTTCATAGAAACAGAATGAGAGTATTCTAGCTTTAAAATCCTTTAAAGATTCCGAAAATTTCTATCTAACCTCAAAAATGCATTATAGAGCAGAAATTAATGGAGAGGGATGAATGAAGGATTATTGCTGATGCAAGGTGCATATGAATCCTAAAGTTGCTGAGACTTGAAGTTTCAAAGATTTCAGATTAATATTAAAATAATAATAAATCAAATAAACTAAAACGAAATAGTTCTTCTGACTTTCATCCTATAATACTATGTTAATATAATTGTTTCAAAATTCTTCCTATATCCTTTCCGAAACTGGCGAATATCATTTTAGAAAATCGTGTTTTTCAACAAAAAAAAAAAGAAACAATAATGCAATACGTTAACATTCAGCAATTGAAATGAGCTCTATTATTCTAGAGTTACTATCGGTATGAGAATGATTTGAAAGACTGGCAATTTTCTTACGAAATAATCTAGCAATTTCTCTTGAATACTCACGTTTTACAATCATTTTCATGTGTAATCATTGTCAAAGGATACTTTATACATCAAAGAACGTAAATGAAAATAACATTTAGATGCTTAGAGACGGGTTTTTATAGTTTTACCACTATTTTAATACAGATTTTTTCTATGTAAAATTTCTTTTTTTTAACAAAGTCAGAGGGGATTTTCAGTAGTTCTCATTTCTTTTATTTAAGGTCTGGAATTTTATATCCGGGCTGGTAAATAAAAATAAGAGCCGATTTGATATATATTATCTGGATGAATTATGAACATGGGAAGGTTGCAACACACTAAGTATTATTATAATACACGACAAAAGAGGAACCGAAGTTTCTCACTCTGTTTCGTTAAACTACAGAATCAGGAAGTATGGAATCTGAACAAGCGGAAGATCCCAAATTTTAAAACGAAATCGCAAAAATTTCGATTTGCTATTATCATGTGTCGTTGTGTAATGCATGGACCAAACTCTATCAATTATTGCAGGGAGTCGAGTTTACAAGTTCAATGTGAGTTTGACATACTCTAAGTTCGTGCATGAAATTTCAAGCAACAAATATGTTAAATATCCTCCGAATATACTGAAATAATTCAGTATTCGAGTGTTAAAGGTACTAAAATAATTCAGTATACTAGAATAATTCAGTGTGCTAAAATAATTCAATATTCGAGAGTCACAAACATTAGAAAGACTTTAAAAAATGAGAGCAGAACACTGAATAAATATTGATAAATGTAGAAATTAAATGAAATTATGGAAATTAATTTTACAGCAATCCAAAAATAATACTACGTAATGAAACGAAGATAGCGATATTATTCTGCTAGTAAAATGTAAAATGAATAGAAATGAATTTCAAAAATTATGTACCGAAACCTACAACTTAAAAAAAGTAGGTGTGACTATACAAAAATTATGTTAAAAATTACATCTTATTTTGATTGAATGTGAATTCCAACACAAAAATATTGTTACAAAGTTGTAAAGTTGTTTCCCCGACGAATCTTGGCGACAAAAAAAATGTTCTAGAAAATTCATAAACTGAGGTTCTATCTCTACAAGGAGCGGGAAATATCAAGAACATACTAGAGATTACAATTTGACGTCACTTCCTGTTGGAAAAAGTATACAATCAAGCTCTCAAACCAAGACAGGATAAGTTCGGTCAGGAATGAAGCTGGTGAACTGAGACATAGAGAACTATTGAAAGTGTTGTGTCTGTTTTTTATTAGTAATCTGCTGCATGTTTGAGTTATTAATTTATAAAAGTGGTGCTTAGTTTTGTGCCCTGTGCTACGTTCTATTCCTCCGGAATATTTGTAAAATAAATAGTCATTAATTTTTTTATATCCTGATTATTAATTTGCTTTCACGTACAACCAGCAGACGATTTTTCTAACAATACGTTGTCATTTTTTGTTTTACTGTTGCTATAACTACTAAAATCTACAATATTTTTCATGAACGTAAAAAATGAAATAATTTCTATGAAAAAAATATATAACTTGAATTTTTTTATTGAGATGACAAACTGGACACCAATATATATTCCTCTTGTGCGGCTCCTCGATAACGCAATTTCAGCTATTTGGCAGAATATACAGCGATTGACGGATCACGTGATTTCACTTTCTAAACGAAAAAGAAAGAGAGCAATTTGGTTCGAGACTTCTTTCCGATGACTTGAACGTGAATCTCAGATATGGAGTTAAATTTACCGAAAGAATGAAAGAAAAGTAATTGAAGACTCAAACGTAACAACTGAAGAAAGTTTTGAAAGAAATTCATGAAAAAGAGAAAAAATGGAAACTGCGCTTGGATTTACTTCGACGATAAGAACTTTCATATGGTCGAGTTAAAATTTGCTGATTATTTTTATTGACAGAATGCAAAATTTCATTGAATAAATGTTGATCTAACTCCAATAAAAGTTTTTAATTAAGCAGAAGACTGAAAAAGTATAACTATGCCCATAATATGCCATTATACTATATCATTAATATACTACAAATATTATAAATATTATAAAAAAATGAAAAAAATTAACGCGAACGAAATAGGTGGACAGGATAATTATTATACTTCTCTGTATTTGGAAACTCCCACATGCACTAAATTTATGAAGAGCACTGTTCTTAGAAGGGATATATTTCGTTTAATAAGATATTTTGTACAAAATTTTGCATAAATTAAATTGGATATGCTAATCATTTGGATTTTTTACGCTGATTTAAACAAATGTCAATATATTTATTTTCTTACTTTCATTATTTTACTTTATTCTCTGCATTCTACAATGATTTCTGAAATTTTCAGAAACTTTTTACATTATCATCTGAACCAAATTTGGTTGTTATTTTTTGTTTAATATTACATAGAATATGAGCATCTCTACTCACATATTATGGTTTAAAAAGGACAAATTCAAACATCGACTATGAATATCAATGTTATTTTTAAATCAAATGTAGTAAAAGAAGTTAGAATTAATAGTAGTAAAAGAAGAAAGATGTAATATATCTGAATTTTATCCATGGAATATATTCTTCACGGGAAAACAAATGATCAACTAGTACATAACCTTCAATTTTCTGGTGTGATGTGAAAGAAAATTTCGAAATAATAAGGAAATATGATTAAAATTAAATATGGATAGAAGAAATATTTCTATCGTAATATGAAATATTCTTGGGAAATGAATATATACGGAAAACGTTTACAAACTTTATGGATAGATCAGTCATTTTTACTCTACAAAATTGCGGAAAAAACAAAAAGAGCTTCCTCTAAAGAGGACTCTTTGTCAGTAAATTAAGTGAAACAAAAGGATATACCAAATAAAATGTGCTACGGATTATAAATTTTTAATAGCTCAACAAAGCAGTAGAATGAATAGCAAAAAACGAAGAGCGTAACGCTTCACGACGGCACATTTTTTCAATACTTACTTTAAGCACTTAAAATTTTTGTTCCTGACATCCTCCTTTTCATTATCGTTGGAGGTTGTAGGTCTTCACGAGTTTTGTATTTAGTATAGTAACTTTTCTATACCAGGTGAATCAACTCGGTTATTATTTTGCATTTACTTTTTAATCAAATGTGTGTTTCTTCTTAGTACTACTGGACTTATTCTATTGGACGTGTGTTATTGTTCCTATACACAAATCTATATTTTGTGGAAAATAAATATTTATTGTTGAATTATGAATCTGGCATGGAGCATTTTTGAAACTACTGAACTAAGTCAATTGAAGTGAGTGTATGTTGGTGTGTCATCTAAACCCTTTCGAGTTGTTTTGAGTAAATGTGAAAAGGACTTAGCTTTTGGACCAAGCGTATGTGTATAAGTTAAAGTTCTTTATTAGGCTTACTACAAAATATTGTTAAGAAAAATTAGATCATGTTTTAGTGTGTTAATTATGCATTAAAATAATAATTAAGACTTTTTAATTACACATCTGACTCAAAACGAAGATTCTTAGATGTATCTGGTAACTTGAACTAACAGCTACATAGAGGCATCATTGACTACAACTGTTGTCAAGCAACAGATACGTTGAATAATTAAGTCCTTACATTACGCTCTAGGGTAACTTGGATTAAGTTAGTGACTTTCCGAACCTTGACGGTATAAAATGAACTTCTAAAATCACAAGATGGCCGTCGCGTGTGTCGTCTCTTGTGTTAATTGTGATAGATGCAATTTACTTGAGATTAAAAGTATCTATTTTGAACGACATTAGAGGATTTGAACAACGGAATAGCACATGGAAATCTCTGGATGAGAAATGCTACTCAGTAAATAATCTAACAGAGAGTTTCAAGCGGTATCTGTAATTCATTGTAATTAAATGCATACTGTTCCGAAATTTCCACGTGAATCAACTAGATATGAAAATATACTAATTTAGAAACTGTAATGGAAACGATAAAAAACAGAATTCTATCACATATTGTCTTCCTTATGATAAGAATAATCAGGACAATTACAGAAAAGCAACACTAGAAACACACAGTCACCGAATCAGAAAACACTCTCAATGTTGTTTCCAGGAACAGCTCTCAGTGAGGGGCCGTCAGTGAGATCCAACTTTCAACTTTTCTCAAAACAGTTGAATTCATAGTGCATTCAATTTCAGGAGATATTATTTTATACCGTGCCAAGGTTTTGTGAAAATTAGGTGAATTTAATAGACAAAAAATCAGCTTCAAGTGAAATATACATCTTAAGAATGAAGACCTTTTAGAATCAAGTTTTAACTTCTTTTCATTTACTGAAAAAATTATCACGGTTTCTTTAACGGAGATTTATTTTTTTACTAAATCACATTTGATCTTTGATATTGTCATACTCCTTTAAATATACTATATATTTTTATCCAAAAAAGATTTTTTAATTCTAGTTTATATGCAGCGAACGTTTGGAAAGATAATTCTTCATCTTTGTTTCATGCAAAGTAGTTATCTGAAAATGGAATAAAATAAGCTCCAATAATTCATGTTCTGAATAGTGAAGATTCAAAAGTTTCTGCATTGAAGCATATTTGTACTTTTGTAATATTAATTCTTTATTTTCATATAAACTTTATTCACACTTCGTTACAATCAATCACACAAATGACCATGTGGCTTTGAGAGCTTTTCCAAATCTTCGTTATCAAATTCATACAATTAGAATAAATAAATAAGAGGACAAAAAATTCAATCTAAATTTTCTTCGTCAATTTCATTTTATATAACTCCACAAATTCGAAAAAAATGTGTTTGGAATAATGCGTATCTTTCTGTGAACATGCTAATCAAAAACAAGAACAAGCTAGAGGAATGGAATTTCGAATATGTTCATCACAGAACAATAGTATATTTCTTATGAATTTTTGTACGAAAATCTTCTATTTGAAGTCTGAATGTATGTGTATGTGTTTTCATCTGAACATGATAACTCAAAAGCGCAACAAGCTACTTGCATGAAATTTCGCATCTTATTTTTGCTTGAAAATTGAAGATCTACACGAACTCTTTTGATATCCAGGTGATAAAGGGGGCAAAGTTCAAAATGAATGTTCGTTTTTTTCCTCTGTGCCATGAAGTTAAACAGAAATTGCTAAAATTGAAACAGTAAGAATTTCTGCTGGAAATCGCTAGTAGTTACTAGAATTCATAAATTATAAGAATTTCTGCTGGAAATCCTAGTTAATATTACTAATGTATATTTGGAATTTACCTCTAGAATTTTCAAGATCTATATAAAGTAGCACCAGAAAAGAAGAAAGTTAGTCTTTAAGTTAGGATAATATTTTTCTTTAATTCAAGAAGCAACGTATACTTTTTGAAGAGAACGTACCCAGCTGCATTAAAATTCTGAAATAATTAGAAAGTAGGGGAAAGTCGGGTAAGACGTCAAAGAGTGTAGGATGACGAATTGGAATTTTTACGAATATTTCCCTGGATGAATGCCCCGATTCTGCATCATCAGAGACTTATAGCTATCAGCCTACCCGTGTAACATCAAAAGATTCCACCACGTTATTAGAGTGATTCACAGTACGCGATAATGAGTTTTTGAGTTGTTCCGACTCACATTTTGGTTGCAGCTTCGTAAGGGATATCGCTCACAGAGTAAATATTATTTACATACGTTATATTATTTATATACGTAATATTCGTAAAGAGCTAATGAAAACGTATTCAATGATGTATTATTTTTTATGAGTCCATATCCTGTAATATTTCTTTGAAATTAAAGAGCGAAGTCGGTTAAGATGACGGATTGTGTAAAGGTTAATGTGACTAAACCCTCCGCGCTAATTCATGAGCTCGTCGTGAGGCCTGACTAAAACTTGCCCTTCATACACCTCACTGGGACTCCAGTGAAAAATGAGTATCTCATTTAAAAAAGAGTAAGAGGAAAAAGAAGATAAATGAAAACTGTAACAGTTGAAGAAGGCTAATGTTAATCAGACTAAACGCAACAAACCTCCTAAAAATTCGACAAAAAGGATTGAGAAAAGTTGATAAGCTACATGTCGACTTCTTATGTTCTGAAGCTGAAGATTCAACTCATTCATTTGAAATTCCTTTCGTTGACGGTGATGACAATCTGAACCCAGAGGACATCGATAACGAGGAATGCATCATTTGAAGCTAGAAATTTAAAAACCTAATCGCGATTCCAAAGTTTTATGTGCAAGCTCTGGTCCCATTCCACCTCTACCGGCTGCGACAAAATCCAATCTTATGGCGATGCAATGTTTGCAAATAATTTCATTTCTTAAGGTTTGAATCTAAAATTTCGATTCATAACATTTCATTTGTTTCACCTGCACAGTCAGGTTAGATGACGAAAATGACTTTTTTCTCTAAAATTAAATTTTGGGATATTTTGAAAATAAAAACTTTTTAAAAAATTCTACTATAAAGTAAAGAGTTGCTAGATAGTTATTTAGTTACATATTAACGTTCCATTTTGAAGCAACACGAAACAGTTGCAAGAAGATTTTGCCGAATCAATATTCCTCCTGCAACGAATTTAGTGGTCAGGAAAAATCCCCAAAGCTTAAGGTTTCCATCCTACCCGAATTTCCCCTATATATTTATAATTCAGCGTAAATGACATACATTTTTATCTGTGATTGAGGTTCGAATTCTCTCGCTTCAAAGTGACACTTTACAAAATAACCCAAAAGTTCCATATGAGAAAAATATATGATATTTAAAAAAAAAAATTTATTGCCTCCTTCTTTTCACTGGTGTCTTGTACTGAGTTAGTGCTTTTGTTTTGCTCATTTGGATGCATACTGGGGGCTGCTCTTTTTGAGTGTTTTGAATATTTTTAATTTTCGTTCCAGATCTGGTGATATAAATCAAACAGAATTCAATTAATTTATGGTTCTCTCCAAGTTTAATATCTATTCAGTGGCGTACTTTTAATTTGTTTTTGTTTTCTCTTGAAAGTATATTTTAGGTTACTTTATTTATTTTGTTGTTGTCTCTTTTTTGTAATGTTTGTAACGTTCTGTGATGTGTTTGTGATGATTTTGTGTGTCATGTCATATTGCTATTTTGTATTGCTTTTATATTTCCCCACCAGTCTGCTAAAGGCCTTACACTCTTTCGGATACGCCGGACCAGTGTGGGTTTTAAATAAAAAGAAATATGAGAAAAAGATTTTTAAAATACCTATACAGTTTTTTAACGTGTCATACAAAGCATATTCTTTCTTTTTTCTTTATGTACGTTAAAATGTTGAATCACAGTGTAGTATCTTCCGAATAAGCAATAGAGACCTAGCAACTATTCCGATAGAAATTCCATGTTTCTGACAGACTGTATTTCTGAGTGTCACAAACATTCCTTCTGCATTTTATTTTCTGGCAATGACAACGTAATTAGCACCAGTGAATCCTTGCTTCTTTATGATATGTTTTCTTCATCGTGAATTTTCCGAATTTTCGTTTGTCATTTGTACAGAGTGTCATTATATAAGTATTATCATATATTTACTTATTACTATTAAAAAATTATTAGACGATTTACTGTATCATTAAAAATCTCTAGATGAAAATCAACATAAACTAAAAGAAAATTGATGCAAAATAGAATGGTGTGCAAAAAAATGTCATAACTCCGTTTATCTTTAAAAGGATATTTTGCTCAAAATTTAAGAACAGAATTCTTATTAGAATATATAATTCTTTCAATAAATTTTGTTATGTTAAAAATTTGCATAAATTAACTTTGTTTAGTATTAACATTTTTTTTTACTTCTTACTATTAAAAGGAAACTAATTAGAAGATATGCTATTCCATTGATATTCTCAACATATTAACATATTAGATGAAAATTAACATTAGTTGATGTAAAAATGATGCAAAATAAAGAGCTGGACAAAAAAATATTCTGATTCTGCTTTTCTTTAAAACGATCATTTGTTCTAAATTTAAGAATAAAAGAAGGCATATAATTCGTTTAATAAATATTGTTTCTTTAAAATTTGGCATAAATTAAATGGATAAACTACACTAACAATATTTCGAGCAAGTGTCATGATTATTAAAAGCGAATATTCTCCAGGGTGAAGTAGAAAAAGAAATTTATTTTATATTATTTTCATTGCGAATTTTTCTAATTTTTGTCAATATTTTTGCTTGTCGTTCTTTCAAAGTGTCATTATATTTGCATCAATAGTTAATTATTTCTTCCTATTAAAAAGAAATTAATAAGATATATAGTATGCTTTATCCACACATTAGATGAAAATTCAATATACTGATTTAAAAAAATTATGGAATATAGAACGGTGTATAAAAAAATTATCATGCTTCTATTTATTTTGGAAACAATCACCTGCTTAACATTTAAGAAAAGCATTCTGATTAGAAGAGGATATAATTTTATTTAAAAATAATTTATATTAAAATTTAGTATAAATTAATGTGGATAAACCTCACCATCCATATTTCAAGCAAGGACGAGATTTAAACCATCAACTTTAAGGGGTGTCTTAGAACCTTTACACCGTTCCGGCACTGCTTTTATTTTAGGAGAGATAAAAATAAGGAGAAAAATTGTAAGTTACATTCCTAAAACAGAGCGATATTTGTCTCATCCTTACCCTTGAAAATATCATTGTTATTTCAAATTAATAAAATACATGCGGGAACGCGACGTGGTTAAAATATTCAAATGTATTTCATGTTTCTTGAAATGTATTTTAGGTTTTTATTGTGAAAATAATGTTTCTTATTTGACTTACCCATAACAAAAATGAAAAAAATTGAACACGTTCTTCGTACTGACTTACAGTCTGTTATATGGATTTTTCGACTTACAGCTTATTATACGGATTTTTTCTGCTTGAGGTATTGCACGCCTTGTTTGAGAGAGAATTCATGACACTTTCGGCGTTTGAGTTACATATTACGAGTTTAAATTTCACTAAATAATTTCTTTTAAAAATACAAATATAGATTTTCATTGAAGAAAAAGAAATTTTAAAATTGTAATATTTGATACGATAGTATATTCAGCGAGCCTTTGGATCGCCAATTGTATATCTTTGTTCCATACAAAGTAATAATCCGAAAATATAATTTAATAAGCGACCGGAAATCGTATTTTGATAAGAGTATATTTAAAGGTTTCTGAATCGATGCAAAATTGCACTTTATTTAATTTTAATTCTTTATTTTCTAATAAAATTTATTCACACATTGTTACAATTGGTCACAAACATGAACTTCTGGTTTTCAGAGCTTCTCCAAATCTCCGTTCTTAAATTTGAACAAGTAAAATCTTCTACTAAAAGTACATGTGTGTGTCTGAAAAGTCTGTCTGTTCGTGTGCATCTCAACATGACAACTCTAAAGCGCATCAAGATACTTACATAAAATTTAGCATGTCCTTTATGTATGAAAATTGTAGATCTGTATCAAATTTAAAACAATGTGGAAAATGGGATGATATCCAAAGTTTAAACTCGTTTCTGCTCCACAAAATGATGCAACACTAAAAACGGATAAAAGAGTACGGAGAAAAAACTTTTGCTGCAAAACCTAGTTAATATTAGAACTTTATGTTTTGTTTTATCCACTGGAATTTACATTCCAGCTACTTTAAAATAATTTTAAAAAATTCTACAATTTAAATATTGTGTATGCTAGTAATATAACGGAAAAATACGCAAACTTTGAACTGTGATTGAGTTTAGAAACCTTTCCCTTAAAAGTGACTCTCTACAAAATAACTCTAAAGTTCAAAATGAGAGGAAAATAAATTTTAAAAAACCTACACAATTTTTTTCATTTGTCTTCCTTCTCTTTATCTTTCTAACGATAGAAAGTAGAATCACAAAGTAGAACGTTGCACACAATCACAAGAGACCTAGAAAATTGATTTCTATCTCCGAGGAAAATTCTCTGTTTCTGATAGTCTGAGTTGCTCAGTATCAGGCACAATCCTTCGGAATTTGACTTTCCAGCTAAGAAAACCTTATTTCATCATTTAAATTTTGTTTCTCCATTTTATATTATATTCATTATTAATTTTCCGAACTCTTGTCACGGTTTTCGCTTGTTGTTTTTCCAAAGCAACATTATATCAGTATCGATAGATACTTACTTCTTGCTATGAAAAAGGAAATTATTAGAAGATATTCTATGTCATATATACAGATTAGATGAAAATCGACATACACCGATGAAAGAATTATTATAATCACAATGGTGGACATAAAATTATCATGATCGCCTGCTTTAAATTTAAGAACAGCTTTCTAATTAGAAAAGGATAGAATTCATTTAATGAATCATTTTATTTTAAAATTTAGAACGCATTAAATGGGATAAATCACGCCACTCATATTTAAGAAGAATAAGTTAGAAAAAAATAGGAAGTTACCTTCTTAAAACAGCGAGGTCTCTTTTTTTTATAATTACCTTCGAAAATATGAATGGTATTTCAAATAAATAAAACTGAAGCGATGCCGCGAAGGAGTTCAAAATGTTACTGTTAAAGACATTTAATAAAATATAATAGCAAAATATCTGTTGTTTAATTATTTACCAATTTCTGTGCCCAGACAAAACAACATTACATTTTAAATATAAAAAATATTTTTTGTGAAATGATAACCTGCTTAACCTCCCTATTTTCCCACTCTATCGTGTACCCTTCCACCATGAATAATCCACCCCGCTTAGAGGAGTTCCTGAACTGCTTTTTCAAAGAGAAATAGACAAGAAAAAGTATAAAATCCTTCTTAAAACAAGGCGATTTTTGTAACCGAAGTTAGATCTTTTCGTCACTGTTTATTTTGCGGGACTACACCACAGCCCACCCCCAATAAGAGAAAAACTTTCATTGAAGAGAAAGCATTCTTTTCAACCGTTTTAAATCAAATATTGGAGACAGAAAAAAATTTCTGGTTATATGTCATGTATTAAGCAATATACTTCGGAAATTATCCAGATTTCATAAAAATTACACTTCTCCATCTGAAGAATAAAAAAGTTAAAATTCCTTGAGTTCTCATACAAACATAATCTTTCTCATTGAAAATTTTGTCATGTTATTTATGCGTAAAATGTATCTGTATAAATTCTCAAGTGATATATTTTTTTTTATTTTGCTCCGTTTATACAGTGATCATAAAACTGTTGGCGTGTAGTGAAAAGTAGGTAAAGGACACCAAAATCATGAAATTTAGAAATAAAACATTACCTGAAATCGAAGATTTCAGTGATTATATGAAAGTTAGGTATGTGAGAAAAACTGGTTTGTTCAAAGAAATAAGCATTTTGATGACTTAACTTTTTACACGTAGAATTGGCTCATTGGAAGGATTTAAAAAATTATTTTCAGGATATAGGATTGACTTACGAACAAAAGATCCTAGCCATTCCGGGCACATTTCGAAGTAAACCTCAGAGCCTGACCACAAAAACTTACTGGACCATGCTACAAAAGCATGTTAAATTTATTATCGAAATGGCGAAGGAACGTAGAAAAGCTGGGAGATTCCGCAGATTTCTATTCATGAAAAACTCTATGCATACGATATTAATACAATAACTTTTGCAAAAATCAAGCAAATTCTTTTCCTAGTAGGCAACTGCCGTATTTCAAAATCTTGTTTTGCTGTAATTGAAGCTAGAATGCATTTTTGAACATTCATGAATATTATTTGAAAATGAACATAAAATGACGAAAAAATAAAGCTAACAAAAATGGTGGACAAGACAAGAATTATATTTCTCTGTATTTGGAAACTACTACATGCTCTAAATTTATGAAGAGCACTGTTCTTAGAAGGGATATATTTCGTTTTATAAGATATTTTGTATAACATTTTGCATAAATTAAATTGTATATGCTAATCATTTGGATCTTTTTACGCTGATTTAAAAATATGTCAGTCTATTTATTTTCTCAGTTTCATTATTTAACTTTATTCTCTGCATTCTGTAATGATTTCTTAAATTTCGGAAAAGTTTTAGATTATCACCTGTAAAAAATTTGCTTATTAGGTTTTTTATATCACCTAGACATAAGCAATTCTAATCACATATAATAGAAGACAGATGTAATGTATCTGAATTTTATCCATGAAATACATTCTTCACGAGGAAACAAATGATCAACTAGTATATAACCTTCAATATTCTGGTGTGTTGTGAAAGAAAATTTGGAAATAATATGAAAATATGATATTAAAATATAATTAAGATTAAGAAAGGATGGAAGAAATATTTCTATCATAATATCAAATATTTCTGGGAAATGAATGTAGATGGAAGACGTCTACAAACTTTATGGATAGGTAAGGGATATACAAATAAGTCATTTTTACAATTGAAAATTTGGACTGAAACGAAAAGAGGCTCCTGTAAAGAGGTCTCTTTGTCAGAAAATTAAGTGAGACAAAAGGATATCCCAAATAAAATTTGCTATGGAATATAGATTTTTAATAGCTTAACACCCCAGTAGAATGAATAGCAACAAACGAAGAGTGTATCGCTTCAAGACGGCATATTCTTTCAAATATTAATCTGGTCTGGACTATTTTCCCAACTACTAATCTGTGTTAATTGAAGTTATGTATATGCTAGTGAGACATCTAAACACATTTAAGGCGTTTTAAGTAATTGTGAAAAGGACTTATGTTTTGAACCAATTGTATGTGCATAAATTATAGTGTTTTATTAGACATAATATAAAATATTATTAAAAAAAATTAAATGATATTTTAGTGTCTTAACTATACGTGTATACTTTAAAATAATACATAGTTAAGACTTTTTAATTAGGCATCTGACTCAACATTAAGATTCTTCTATGTACCTGATACCTTGAACTGACAGCTGCATAGAGGCATCATTGACTACAACTGATGTCAAGCAAGCGATACCTTGAATAATAAAACGGTCATATTACGATCTTTGGCAGTGTGGATTAAATTAGTGACTTTTCAGACCAGGCAGATGCAGGTCGCGTCTGTCGTCTGGTGAGATAAGTTTGATACATACAATTTACTTGAGATTAATAGTCGTATTTGTTTCGAACTACATTATAGTATTTTTGAACGTATTTCTTTTAGAAACGATTAAAAACAGAATTATATCAGATATTTTTTTCAGGATGAGAAGAATAATCAGAAACAGAGCCACTGAGTCAGAGAATACTCACAATGCAGTTTTCTGTAACAGCTCTCAAGCATGGGCTGTCAGTGAGATCTTAGACTTCCAACTTTACTTAGCACAGTTGAATTTGTAATTCACTGAATTTCAAGAGATATGCTGTTACACCGAGCCCATCTTTTCTGAAAATTAGGCACATTTTATAGACATAAATCAGCTTCAAGTGAATTATATATCTTAAGTATGAAAATCATCTTTTCGAATCATGTTTTAACTTCTTTTTAATCACTAAAAAATATATTACAATTTTTTAACAAATATATTTTTACTGAATGACATTATATCATTGATATTCTCATAATTCGTCGAATAGAATTAATCGAGAGGAATTCACGCAATAGTATATTTAATACTTTTTGCATATGATTCCTAAAGTTTTTGAGAGATCAAGGATTCAAATATTTCAGATAAAAATTTAAATAAAAAGAAATTAAATAAACAAACTGGAAACTGCTTTTCCGACTCTCCATTTAAGTTAAGATATTAATAATAATACTTTTGCAAAAATTCTGCAATTTCTTTACCTAATAGGCAACTGCCTTGTTACAAAATCTTGTTTTTCTGTAAATGATACTAAAATGCATTTTTGAACATTCATGTGATGAAAATATCGCAATTATTCTAGAGTTAACGGCAGTTGTAAGGCTTATTTGGAAGACTCACAATTTTCTTACGAAATAATTTATTAAATTTTGCTTGAATAGATTTGCTTTAGAACCATAAACATCTGCATTTATTTTTAAAAGATACTTTACACATTAAATAACGTACATGAAACTAAAATTTATATGTGTATAGGCACGTTTCTAAAAGTTCTACCACTATTTTGTTAAATATATTCTTTATATAAAAACGCTTTAGATGAACTTCAACACTTCGCAAATGTTCCAAAAACTATTCTTTTATTTATAGCCTGGATTCTTATATCTGGGCTGATAAACGAAAATGAGATTTGACGTTTTTATATGTGATCCTGATGAATAACGTAAATGTGATAATTATAATACACGAAGCTAAAGTTCTGTGATTGGTTTATTATTGGTGTTCGATCCGATAAAAGATTAACTCAAAAGTTTCTTTTCCCGGGTTCTATAAACCATAACAGACAGTGTGCACG
Organism: Araneus ventricosus; assembly: GCA_013235015.1. NCBI lineage: Eukaryota > Metazoa > Arthropoda > Arachnida > Araneae > Araneidae > Araneus > Araneus ventricosus. The sequence continues at coordinate 101,612 of BGPR01002337.1, forward strand.
GAAGCCAAACGCACGGAATCCAAGAATTCGTTTCCAAAACGATGTGGTAAATATTACCATTTGTAATTATAATGTTCTAGGCAACGGATAGATCCAAGTCTATCGAATAATTTCAGATGTTCAGTTATAGAATAAGTTTAAAATGTGAGTTTTAAAAATTCTTTGAGTCACGTTTTAAATAAACGAAAAATTTCTAACAAAACTTTTGTAAAAGACAGTCCAAATGTATTGAAATGATTTAGTATTCAAAAAATGAAATGTACTGAAAAAGTCTGGTTTTCGAGTATTATGACCATAACAAAGATTTAAAAAAATTGAGAACAAAACATTAATTGAATATTGATTAATGAAGAAATGAAATGTAATTTTAATAAATAATTATTTTTCTTTTGCACATTACATTACATCGCATTTGTAAAATAAAATCAAAATGTACTGAAATAATTCATTATTAAAAAAATAAATGTACTTAAATAATTCAGTATTCGAGAGTTGAGTTCAATAAAACCATGCAAATAGATAATCTTGCACCATTCGATGAGTTTTTTATTAAAGTTTTCCTTTCAAAAGAATAATACCTTTACTTTCGTTCTCAGTTAAAGAATGGAATCTCGATTTTGCTTATCGGAAATATCTGAATATGTAATTCTTCAACTCATAAGTCAATCTTCTTTAAGTAAAATTAATTAATTATTTCACTCCGAATATGGCATTATTGTGCTCTAAACGAAACAATTGCATCTTCTGCTGTTTTTTGAGTTTCGTATTTCTTTAGTTAATAAGAATTCTTTATGAATTAATGCTAAAAATACATACTTTGAAACGTATTGTATGTGTGTTTACTGTTTTTATATTTGTAATGCTATTTGTTCGTTTAAACTATTACTTTCTATAAAATATATTGGCGTAATATAATCATTCCTCGACATCATCTTCTTTTGTGAATGCGAATTTTGAGCAACGGATAATGAAATGTAACATTTCGAACTAACGGTGCATCAGCACGTTTGCCAAGAGAACCCTAGAAGAAAGAGAAGACCAGGAATGAAATTCAAATTCATTTGCTTCATCGTTTATTTAAAGTCTTTAAATCCATTCAAGAAAGCTATATTTTTATTATCTTCACAATTTTTCCTCTTTTTATTGTTCGCAAATAATGAGAAAAAATTAATTTTTCATATTAGAAAAATCATTAATACTAAGAAAAACCTATTCTTTAAAGAGAAAAATAAATAATATTGATTAGTACCTTTAATTACCTTGCATCAATCCATGAAAACTTTGATTCTTCTGCTTTCTTTCTAGCATAAATCAAAACTTTTAAGGAAATCCTTCTCACGTGTTCAAAAGGACAACTTTCTTCTTTTATTGCAAAGCTATGATAGACATTTCGTCTAATAAATAAACCATACTCTTTCTCCAAATTAAAACAATTCACTCAAAATATTTTTCTTTCATTATTATATATTTTATAAAACAACATTTCGCTATCAAAACTCAGGAAAAAATCGTTTCTCAGGACTTTTAGAACATTTACAAAAAATTATTAACATTTAAAGGATTAATACTTTTCACGGATCCAATATTTGTACAAAAAAGCAATTTGAAAACAACCGAACATCATGCAATCAATAGAGAGTAATGTATCAAACCATTGTTAACGGCACACGATAAAACACGGATTCCGTGATAAGGAATAAAAACATAAACCCGTAAAGTTTTTTGTTAGCGAATAAGAATTATCAAATATTGACTTAACCTTATGATGCCTCAACGTGTTTCAAATGGCTTTTGTTCCTATCAATAATGACTTTTAAAACAATCTTTCTTTTTCATCGTTACTTAAATACAAAATTCAATCTCGCACTTCAGGTGTTTACTAAACACATGTTACAGTAATTGAAAAAGTGTTCAATGAATCATTTTTACTTTTAAAGGAAAGATAGGTTATTGATTATGTTCTTGAAGGAAACATTGAAAGTTTCCATGGCGTCGAATACATCGAACAAAATATTCGTCGTGTAAATAATGTTGGAATGCCCTAAACTTCGAAGAATGATTGCTTTTTGTTTCGTTATTTGGCTTTCTTGAAGGACAGTTCCGAACTTATGTGTTTGAATATGTATACACCTAAAGATATTATATCTGTTCAAGACTCTTATCATTTTACTGACGGTTCGGACAGTTTTGAGCGATCAGATGCTTATCATTTAACGACGTGGAAGGCCATTTCGTCGTTAAAGATTTTAAAAATTAGTCAGCCTGGGTGTTCTCTCTTGGACATTCTCTACTAATTAAACACTTGGCTCGTTTGATGCGTAGTTTCTTCATATTTCGAAGAGAATGGAATGTTCATTTTAGGCCTTTTCCCTGTAACCGATTGAGTCCATATTTTGATGCAGATCTACAACTTTGGTGTCAAGATCATATGTAAAATTTCATTTTTAGATCTCATTGCGTTTTTGAGTTATCGTGTTAACGCATATCCAAATACCTAAGCAGTCAGATAATTTGGAATGATCCATAATTTTGGTGTAAAGGTAAGATAATGAATATCATAAAATCCACTAATTGCTTGCTTCCAAGTTCGCGTTCACATAAATACGAACATATAAACCTAGACGCATCTGAGCTGTTGATGAATCTAGTCCAAAATCTGACACAAGTCTGAAAGTCTAGTATGAAACACTATTACAAATTCCATCCATCTCTCTCCTTGCATTTCTTCAGTTACCGCGTTCTCATAGGGACAGGCGCAAAATTTCCTTTTGATGTGAAAAATGGAATGATATAAGCATGGTGCTACAGCTACAAAAAACACGTCAGATCAAATATGTTGGGCTAAAATATCTTTTATTTACAACATTTTAAATTAATTAATTGCAAACTGTAACAGATAGATTTCTTGATTATACTCATTAATACATCAGGTTAATATGTACAAGAGAATTGATTTTTCCGATGCACATTGTATGACAGAGAGATACCGAAGTGTACCATATTATATACATAAAAAAATATGTTGAAATTTGCTGCAGACTTCTAGTTAAACATGACAGCGATTTCAAAAACTTAATCTTTTCATTAAATATTTACTCTGACATATTAGAGTATAAAAAGAAAGTCAGCACCTTTCATTTCATAGGAGCAAAAAAAATGATATCTCGAGATACCCTAAAACGGTATTAAAAGCATTCGCCAGCTAGTGGCCATTAAACATGTAGAGTTGGACTCGTTGCAAATTCACAAATATCATTTCTAGAATTTCATCGACGACATTTTATCGCCAATCCCAAAATTATCATTCGTTGGTTGCAGCCTTCGTAAATTCGAATAATTATTCGTATGAGTTCACTGTCATTATTGCAGTTATCAATTTTTCTTAGTTAGTTGTTCTCGGTTAGTTGTCATCTGACCATTGTTCAAGATTTCGAGTTCCGTCCCAAAATAGCCTTTTGCATTACTTCATAAAGAGAAGTTAATATAACTAAAGTGTATGCAGGGTAATTTCTGGAGAGACATTGAGAAAAACAGCGGCTGCGATCTACCTTCGACTGCCTCGTATACTTGCACAAAATAATGCCTTTTGTGTTAAGCCTTGCCTTATTGTCGAGAAGATAGAATCGGATCTCTTTTCGTGTGTCTATTGGGTAAACTCTGACACTGATGTGCAATTTTTGTGTCAATATCACGTACTGAGATATCACATGCTTGTTAAATTTTTGAGTTATTGCGTTCGCATACCTACGAATAGGCAGAGTAAGAGGTAGTCAACCTGTACATGGATGCGATCAAAAATTTCTGGTAATACGATCATATGCCATATTTCATGTGTCTATCTCAGTGTGCCTTTAAGATAACCTGTTCCCATTCACACAGACAGATTCTGAGCTGTCGAATTAAAGCTCTTACACATCTGCAATTTTGATGCAAAGACTACATATAAAATTTCATTTGCCTAGCTTATGTTTTTGAATTTTAATTCTCACAGACAAGCAGACATAATTCCATAATTCTGCGTAGTCAAAAACTTGGGCGATTATTGCAATCTCGATAACGAATTTTTAACAAGTTAAATACTTTCTATAATTCTCAAATGAGATTCGAAAGTTGGGATCAGTGCTTAAAAGAGAAAAATTAGTCCATTCTGCCAAATATCCCATCAATACAGATGCAAATTGGATGGCCTGGGAGTGTTCCTCAACAAAGAGAACTTTAATAGAATTAGAATTATCTGTTTCATAGTGTTAGTTACTAGAGAAATTCCGAAAATCGAGAACTATCTAAAACCTCATGGACGGATACAAAAATTTATCAAGAATTCTTTCACTTTTTAGTGAACGAAACTGTTCGTCTGTAAGAAATTTTCTGAATTTTTAATTGAAATATAAATAAATCGTATTCTTCAGAGCTCCATTTCATCGTAATTAAATTTTGATCACGTTTAGTTTCCCATTGAAGAAAAAATACTGCAATCGCAAAAAATAATCACACATTCACCTTAATTTTCAGACAATGTCTAGTGCATTTTCAGTTCAACAGATTTAATGATTAAAAATCTGCTTTTTCTTATTTAGGGCAACTTTTATTTTTTGGAAGAAATCAAAAAACCCCCAATTGTGGAATAAATAACAGTTTATCACAATTTATTTAAACTGGATTTAATTGTTTTGATTTTATACAGAACTACCACTTTAATTAAGTGAATTAAAATAATAAGATATTATCATGGGAATAAACAATTGCTTAAGTTTATCAGTTATTGAGTGAATATCAATCAGTTAAATCTTGAATGAAATTGTCAATCTTTCTATGAAAAACCACTTCAATGCTTTTTTCTATGCGCAACTTACATAAGTCAACAGTTATTGAGAATTTTGGGACTGAATTTGTTATAAGCCTAGCTTGCAGAAAAAAGAATCGAATGATGACTTGTATCGAAATCACTAGCAGATATGTTTTGAGATTAACGATATTATGTAATTGAAAATCTTACTCTGGGAAAAGAGTCCCAAAACTCTTAAAGTTCGTCTAAAAAATTGGTTCCTCATTTTTTTTTAGGTCATACCTACATAACCTACATAATTTTAATTTTATATAGCTATTTCCATGCATATGAAAGAAAACTGGTATTTGTAAGTTGTTACGATTTACTTTAAACTTTTTCTGTTTCCGTTTCAAGTTGTCATTCAAATTTTTTCTAATAGTCATACATCTCATAGCTGATTTTTAATGAAAGCATATTTTTCAAATTTATTCTTAATAATTCTAAAGCTGCAGATGAGAAAGAATGGCCTGTTAAAGCAAACATTTCATTTTTACCAACTTAAATACTTTCCCATCATTACTGTAGTACACGAGAAAAATCAGTAAAATGATTATCTTTTGAATTCCGTTTCGTCAACATAGTTACTGTGTGTGTGAATTTTATTACTGCTAAACTAACAGAAGAAGCATGATTAAATTCTCAATTGACAAAAAATATAACGCAATTAAATTGTTTATCTTGCTCTATTTGAAGCTACCATGCTTCTGATAAAAACACTGAAGTTTAATTATATTCGAAAGAAAACTCGATAACTAAATTTTTCATCTAAAAATTCAATAAAAACTAAAAACGAAATGCAATTCCTTAACTTCTTATAAACACAACTATTATGGCTTGTATAAACCGATTAGGAAATAAATTTAACTGCATTATAGTGTCAAAACATCATCGAGTTTACATATAAACGCAAACAATTAAATGAAAAATATATAACATCTTTGTTTCTGAAACTGCACGAAAAGATTATAGGTGCGACATCATGTTGGTATTTATCGATTTGCTTCGTCTAATCAATAATGCAAATTTCCTTCAAATGGTGCGAATAATTGTTTCAAAATTGTGAAACCCTTTTCTCAATTTAGTGACTAAACAGGTATAGTGTTTCGTTGTTTATTTTCTTAACTACGCTATCATTGACCGATATTTAGAAAAATGGCCCTCTAAATCAACAGGGAAGCTATGCAGCAGCAAGAAATTTAAACAAAATACATTTCAATGTCTTTGAAGTTTTGCAGCCGATATCCGAATACCTAGTGATTCACCAAGTTGGTAAAACACAGAGAGTAAAATATGTATAATATGTGAAAGACTTTGTGTTTCATGAAATAGCGTTATCTCACCTCTTAGAACTTTTTTTTCTTTTGAATCTAAGAAAACGTCCAGTCCATAGTGCAGAAAGTGAAAATTGCTTGATTTATAAAAGTTTCTTGACTTCCTATTATTTTATATTTGTAGGTCACTTATAGTCTTAGATGATAAATATTGTTACGACTGAAGTGATAATTTCATCATTTTTCAATCTTGACAGCAAGTGAGTACATTAAACGTGCATTGTTGCAATTTATTTCTGTTCAATTATCTATTTCAAAAAATAGTCTTTTTAATTTTATCAAAACAACTTAATCAGGATAACAACTGAATAAAATAATACTACGATATTTTTAAATAGAATAAATAGAACCCTGCCCTTTTAAATAGAATGAATAAAAAAATATGTTTTCGTTATAAATTCTGAAATTTTGAGTTATTTCGAATGCCATGTCCTTAGGTAAAAAAAAAATATATTTTGAAATAAGAACTCTTTATTCCTATTTTTACTACATTCAAGCCAATCGATTCGTTATCACCAATGAATATGACCCATTATCATTTTTTTATTTTAACAGATTGGCCTTCTATCATCTATCCATACTCTTTATCAATTCTTTCAACATACATGAATAATTACGAATAGCAACTCTTTTGAGGATATACGCTATTTTCTGCACTATTTATATTAAAAGCATCAACCAGCCTTTTAATAGGCACATCATAGAAGATGAAATTTCCTCGATTTGTAAAAATAGCTGTCAACAACGTATTAGGCGTGTGCCATTTAGAAACCAGCTCTGAAGGCGAATTAATAATTGCTGAAGGAGCGGAAGGAGAACTTATCGAAATCCTTTCATCTGCTTTGAAATTCAGTTATGAACTTGTCCAGCCAAAGGATAAAGGTTGGGGCAACAGAAAAGATGATGGCAACTGGACAGGAAAGATTGGATTAGTCCAAAGTGGTGAAGCCGATCTGGGTATGTGTAAAATTATCTTGACGGAGCAGAGAAAGACAGCAGTTGATTACAGCTACCCTTATGATACTATGCAGATGGTATTCGCAAACAAAGCACCGAGTCGTATACCACAGCTCTTTGCCTATGTACATCCTTTCTCAGCAGAACTCTGGCTTACTCTCTTGGCCCTATTTCTTACCATTCCCTTCCTGTGGAAAGTCATGTTTAAATGCAACGCTTCAATTATCAGTCTATTTGGTGAAGTGTTCTACACCATTTTAGGTCGAGCAGCATCTGTGAGATTAACCAAGTTCCACGAACATATCCTCTTGGGGACATGGGTAGTTGCAGTTTCTTTCCTGTCTCGATCCTACACGGCCGTCCTCCTCTCGTTTTTGACTTTTCCACTGCACGAAAGTGTCATTCGTGACATTCCTCGGTTATCAGAGGCCATTGCTGGCGGGAAGTATAAATGTGTGACCTTCGATGGTTCCTCAGTGACAGAAAGCTTGAAAGCATCACCCAGAGAATATGTGAAAATTATAGGACACGCCATTGAGGAGAATGAATGGTTTGTGAAACCAACTTTAGAAGGAGTGGGGAGAGCCATTTCGGAGACAAACACAGCAGTTATTGCCATGAAACCTTATTTTGAAGATAACTATGTCGGGACAGCTTCGATTTCTACAGATTATTTTTCTGTATATCATTTCGGGATTATATTTCAAAAACAGTTTTGCTGCAAGAAAATTTTGGACCGGAAACTGAGTCTTATTTTGTCTGCAGGCCTATATGAAAAATGCAAGAGACATTACCAGTTTCGTGCTCATCTGAAACAAAGAGCAAACCATATGGAAGGACTTGAAAATATAAAAGCTCTATCGGTAGAAAATATAACAGGAGCATTACTAATATATTTTCTGGGAGTCTCTGTTTCTTTTATTGTATTTTTAATTGAAATATATTTACCAAAGCTCAAATAACTTCTCAAATATTCTTTCTAATTATGTTCCTTGAATATTTTTAAATGAAACATTTCAAAATCTTTACTCTATATTTTTGCAACTATACAACTTCAAGGATCAATTGGATTCAATTATGTAGTAGAGAACCAAATTCGAAATAAAAATCCCGTGACGGAACTGTTTTCTCAGAACATTACAGAAATTTGTCTACTGGTTCATTTTCAAAGACTATTTATTGCATGATAAGTAATGTGTTTTAACACAGATTGCGATAAATTCAATCTGGCATTATAAACTACACACCTTTGCGTTGAGTTCACAATAATACACTCTCCATAAAATTGTGATGAATTCTCGATTTCCAGATTATATCCAATTGAAGGAATATGGAGTGCGATTCAACTAACAACAGAAAAACATGCCTAACTATACGAACGTGCATTACTTGGATATATTCTCTAAACATTCACTACGAAAACTTTCAAAGAACTTTCTTTTATTGCTTTGAATGTATTCGCTAACCAACTGAAAGAATTTTAGTATCATTCACTTTTATTTGCTGTACATGCTTTAAAAAATCGCATTGTTTTAAAATACAGTTATATAGACATTTAGTTCATTTTTTATGTGTTTCTTTGTTTGAAGTAGAAAAATCACTCATATTTTATATAATAATATGTTGTTTTTTTTTTAATTATAGTATTGAAAAAAGGAAGAAACATTAAATCACTCAACGGTCGTTGGTTTCAAAACGAGGCGGCTGTAAAAAATTCCAATATTTCCTAATTTTTAAAATCAAATAGTAAAATTGAAAGGCGAATTATGTAAGTTTATTTATTGATATGAAAATAATAATAAGTTTTATAATAAGTTTAAATTAATAAGTTTATTGATAAGAAAGCAGGTAACAGGAAACAATTTTTATTTCATACTTGCAGGCATATAGGTTAAGTTTGGAAAAAACCGCCTAGCATCATTTTTTTCACGTCGGTTATTTTCACTCACACTTAACATCCATGTACAAGATTATTCTAGAATGTGTAGCTGATTAACCCCTTGACATACGATTTTATTTAATCTTTTAATTAGATGTCACCATCCCTTTGGCATATTTTTTTATTATTTCAAAATATTTAAGATGGTAAAGAATACCTGAGACATTTAAGCGTATCAAAGTTATTTTTGTATTTAAAATTAATTCTTACGTTGACTTAAATACGGATTTAAATAGCAAAAATTCTGTAAGTCTATGCATGTGTCAGAGACGTCATTGCATGTTAAGGGGTTAAATCCCCGATTTTTACTTTCTCGTATACGAAGTATTTGAGGATAATGTTTTGTAGTTTTGAAAATATTATAGCTCGACATTTTAGTGAATCTCCAAGACGAAGTTCCTACTTACGAAAATTATGTCTTACTGATCATTTCAATATCCCGAGACCAGCACTTTTGGACGATTTTATTCCGGAAAGGGGTATGAATATTTATGGTATTGAATAAGATGAGCGCATTTCTGGAGTTCTTTGTTAGGTCATGCTAAGTAAAATGCAAATATCTCCCCTTCCATTTTTCACTTTCCCCTATTTCGGATAAAATAACTCCTCCTGCCACATGCAAAAAATTGCGGATGGTTTCAGAATCCGAGAACATAAAATATGTCTTAATATTGGAATCATGTCCATCGGCCTATGCAAAGAATAACACGGCGAGCAAGATGAATCAAATTTGGTAAGTAGTCTAGACACGGAAATTGTAATTCGTTTTTAAAATCTGGACCAAATTGGTCAGAGGAAAAGTATCCAAATATTCCGTACATAGATATATTCCGTATATCTATGCTGCATATTCCATATGTCAATACTACAAAACTAAACAAAAGTACCACACTGTCTAGAAAAACTGGCATTCACTAACACCATGTTTTTTCTGATTAAATGCCATTACTTTTATAACAAGGTAAAAATTCTATTCAGATGAGGAGGACATAACAATGCAGAAAAACTGACTGCATAAAAATTATAGGGAACATGGTCATCTACCATATTTTTTCTTATTTGATGATCTCTGTAAAGCGATTGCAGATATCCAATCACTATCTAATTGCTTACATCCAAGTTTATCTTTTCGAAGCGTTCAATCAACACAAAAAATATAATTGGTTTCGAATAAAACTCGTTTTCTGTAAAAGAAATTACAATTTATCATTGCTGTTACACTTTCTGAATGTCGCATTATGTATCAAACAGTAGTCAAGAATAAAATATCACACCAGGCGTTTTCTGTTGGCACAACACATCACGCAAATCAAACTTCTACACATTTCGAGCCAAACGTGAATATATAAATAGAAAAAAACTGACATATTTTGCCGAGTCATAAAACTGTTATTTCTTCTTTATGATATTAAACTGTAAGCGAAATGGAATCTTTCTATTCTTTTGTTCAGATTTGAGACAATGTTATGGAACATAACCTTCTGGTAGCACTGAAATCGAAATCATTTTCTTTTCATTACACATCTCATTGAAAATATAAAAAATGCGGCAGTAATAAATTGGGTAATGGAAAATCTTGTACCCCGGTTGGGTTGGGAGCGTTTCGCCTTTCGATCGCGAGACATTAATGGCTCTTTCTCGACCAACAGAAGGCGTCTGATTCTCGTACCTCGGTCGTTTTGAACATCTCGCTTTACGCTAAGAAGTGACGTATTTCTGCTGCGCGCGCAGCAAATCAAGCGATCGTCATTCGATATTTTGTTTATGATTTCAGATTAAGTTCGAGTTTTGAATCGCCAAAGGAACTATGGCGAAGCGTACATTTGCTTCCCATTTCAAAATTATGTTGGATTATTTAAAAAAAATATCCACAAATTTTAAGTGGGAAAGTTGATCGCATCTTTTCAAAAGACACCAAGGGTAAGAGGTGGGAAGATTTAACTTCCGCTCTTATAAGATGCATTATAATGCATCTTTCTTCCTTTATAAGTCCATTGTTAAGGGGGGTTAAACCATTTATCTTTTACAAAATATACATTTATAATAATATTATACATTTATAGAAAATAAATTGCAGTGTTTTTTTTCAATATATTGATGTAATTTTACCAGTTTTCTAGAGAGAAGAAAGGTAATAAACTTTTTCCATGCCAATTATTTTAACATGAATAAATCTTATAAATTCATATTACAAACCATTTGTTTATTTCTCCAATTACATAAGAAAATAAAACATGAAAAAAGTTATTAAATTCAGCAAGTTTTCACAACATTAAAAAATTACATCTTTATCAAGGAACAAGAAAAATTCTTTTATTGTCAGATTTTGCAATTACTTTGTAAATATTTGACAAATTTCTTTGAATTAAAACCCAAATGAAAAAAATTGTAATGATATATACTGAATGAGGAAAATCATTCCTCACTTAATGTTAAAAAAATGTTAAAATGTTATCCTAATTTAATTTAATAATTTAATTTCATAAGAAAATATTAAGTAATTAAATCTTTAAATGAAATTGATCTTAGCGAATTATTAATTATTGTTATTGACTATCTTGATGGAGTAATAAAAGATTTAACTACTTTTAAAGATTTAATTACTTTAGTTTGTCGTATTAAATTATTAAGCTAAATTATTTAATTTCAATAAAAGATTTAACTACTTTTTAAAAAAATCTAAAGTAATTTATAAATTCTTCTTCAGATTGGTCAAATGGATTACATTTATCCCGATAAACCCTTTCAAAACACAATTAACGTCTTAGCGAATAGCGTTTACCCCAGGTACAGAGCTGGCGAGAAATCGGAGTCCTTTTTTCGACCGAGCGAGATTGCAACCGGTTGGAAAAACGGGTACGAGAATTGTACTTGTCGTTAACGGGCGGAAAAAGTGACGTCTCCCAACCCAACCCGGGGTACCAGAATAGACCCGTAAATTGAAGGTCACGACTATTTTCTCGCTGTATTTGAGTAATCGCGGGCGAGAACTATTCGGTACGACTAGTTGTCGGTAGAATCGTGATAGAACTCCAGAGCTGGCGAGAAATCGGAGTCCTTTTTTCGACCGAGCGAGATCCCAACCGGTTGGAAAAACTGGTACGAGAATTGCACTTGCCGTTAACGGGCGGAAAAAGTGACGTCTCCCAACCCAACCGTGGTACGAGGATAGACCCGGTAAACACTGAGATACGGTTCTCTTCCACTTTTTGAGAGCCCCTCCCCACTTGGTCTGGAATATCTTGGGTTCTTAAAAAGTCCTGGTTATTTGTTGTGCTTGGCTTTAGGGTTATTGGATCTGTTTTAAATGTCATCTGAAGTTTTTTAAAGGTTTCTTATTGTTACTATGGAATTGTTATTTAGTGTTTTATTTATTAGTTTTAGATCCTTATATTTTGCTCTTTTTGTTACTATTTCTAAATGTATATTATTCTTTGCTGCTAATTTGCTTTTATACTATTATCCGTTCTACTTTCATGCCCTAATAGATTTTAAACATTTTATGCATTTAGTAATTTATGTTTTTATTTTCGATACTGACTTTCCTTCCATTCCCCGCTATTGCTACATCAAATTATTTTCCATCTACAATAATCTCAAGAATAAAAGTAATTTTTTACTGCAATGACAGGTAGATGTTTATTTATTTATGCCGCAAAAAATCCCCTGATGAATATTCTATAATATAACACTGCGCTTAAGAAAGTGATAATTCGGCTTTCAAGTGCGCTGATTGATTTGAAGCCTTCAGGAAGAATCTTGCAAATTACAAATGTTAATTTTAAGATATATACTCAGATGCATATTTCAAGTCAATTGAAATTTTAAATAGGTGATTTAACATATTTATCACTAAAATAATGCATATTTTCAATAATAAAAATATAAAATTATAGATTATTTTTATTTTCATAAAAATCATTCAGGTCAGATTCTATAAAGTTTTTCGAATATTGGCCAAAGAAGCCCCAGAAGATACTAACATCTGTACTTGTCATGAGCTAGTTAACTCTCTATGATACTTAATCTTTAATTATCCTGTAACGTTAGGTTTCTTCTGGCAACAAAATTTCTACTAATACAGTTTTGATTAGTGTTCCTTAAACATCGATAGTTCAGCTATCGATAGTCCAGTCGATAGTTTTCCCAACTATCGACTGAAACTATCGATAGTATCGATAGTTTCAAAACTATCGATACTATCGATAGTTTTATTTCAGGCGATACTATCGATAGGTGCTCTTTCAGTCGATAGTTTAGAAACTATCGATACTATCGATAGTTTTTAAACTATCGATAGTAGGTATAAATGAGACATGAGTACTATGTAAAGTAAGTATACATGAAACGCGAGTACGTATGTAACGTAAATATACATGAAACGTAAGTACATATGTAACGTACGTCTGAAACGTACGTATGTAACTTACGTCATACGTTTATATGTAACGTGCGTACGTGTGTAACGTAAGTATATATGAAACGTGCGTACGTGCGTAACATAAGTATATATGAAACGTGCGTACGTATGTAACGTAAGTATATATGAAACGTGAGTACGTATGTAACGTACGTATGAAACGTACATATGTAATT